>CACRWG010004741.1:0-16149 GCA_902654985.2 Oryctes borbonicus
GGGTGGATCTGTGATGATATGGGCAGCGATTGGATTTCGCGATAAAAGTGGGATAGTGTTTTGCACAAACAAAATGATATCTGTGACGTATAAAGACTTATTGCGTGACAATCTTCTACGTTTTGGAAACCAATGGGCCGGGCGCAATTTTGTTTTTTAGCAAGATAACGCGCCAATTCATAAAGCAGAAAATATTACTGAATGGTTCAAAGAGAAAAAGATTAAAACTTTACAGTGGCCGGCACCAGACTTAAACATTATTGAAAACATGCGGGGTAAATTGGCACGTCGCGTTTATGGCGGAGGCCGTCAATATTTCACGGTACAGGAACTGAAAACTTCAATAGTGACCGAATGGCAGAATATCCCTCAAAATTATGTGTTAAATTTATATAAATCTATTAAATAACAGACTATTGGAAATGATTAAGAACAATGGAGGATCTACGCATTACTGATCACTCGTTTGTTTATTTTTGTTTTACATTTGCAACAGAGCGTCTAAATTTTTGTCGCAGAAATTGTTTAAACATTGGAGTAATAATTTATTATTTAGTTCATATATTACCGGAGGAGATATTTTTAAGTTTATTTTACTTTTACGAATAAAAACTTAATTAGATATCTTGCTAGTTTCGCAAAGAAATGTTATAACCCTTAAAACCCGTAAAACATCTTACCGCGTCTAAGTTTTTGTCGGGGAGTGTAGTAAAATGAAATGGCACTCTGTAACCTATATTTTTATGAATGACCCAGTATTATCAACATACATTTCAATGTACCGACACGCATCTAAGAAATGTTTCGATTCAGCGAAAAACTTTACCATTGATTTAAATGTGTGATGCTGCGATTTTAAATACTGGACTGAAGCCTCCTTAGCAGCAACAAACGTTCTCTTGCACAAAAGCTTAAAATTCAAGCCCGTATAGTCATTATTGTAAGCTCTTTATTTCGAAAATAGTTGGCTATGGGTATAGGAAATCCTGCAGAAAGTAGCTTTAGACTCTCCAGTAAAGCCGATATGAAGGCCGTTCCATTTACAAGAGCATGTAACTCTTTTTTGGATCATCTTGTATATAATTGTCGTTTATTGTATATTTCGAAGTTATTATTTTACATTCAAAATTTTTTCACACAATTCACGGTATCTATCACACACATGGTGACATTAAACAGAGACCAAAAGCACCAAACATTTTAAACATCTGCAGCAATACTGTACATTTATTGCAATTAATCCAAATGAAGGATCGGCTTGTATCTCATATTACTACAAACCACGAGAAACCGTTATAGAACATGTCAAAGGTTCCTCTTCCTTCAGCGTCTATGGCAGACACTTAACATCGAGAAAGAGACTTGCGTGGGTGCGGCCTTCTGTTACGCAACCGCTCGCTTACACAAATCGGCATCCCAACAGAGTATCCAGCCTCCTCTTGCTCGAATTTATACGCTACCGGTTGTCGTTTGTTATTTAGGAGTATTCCATAACAGAAGAACTACGTAATCCTTTCTTAAATGTACGACGTCGAGTTTTCTCTTTTCGAAACGAGAATTGGCGTGGCGACCTTTCAATGACCTTCTAACGTACGGTGCTTGGTTTTGTTACGTTTCATTCTGTTGTATTACGGCAAACATTATAGTAAGTGTACAACCAATCGGTCTGTTGAACTCGTATACGAACATAGGAGGTACCATTCACCGGGTAGGAGCTTGTTAGTTCCGAGCGTTTTTGCTTTTATTGTTAAATGGATCTAGCTCTATGAGAGGTCTATGGTGATTACCGTTGGAATAATCAAAAATTTACAATCTAGTAACGGCAAGCTTAACTGTCGTACGCAAATTGGTGTTTTGATGGTTTCGGAGATGTTCAAATTGTTATTGTTGGATGGGACCATGGAAGAAGTTATAATGAATGAAATGTAGGAGAGAATTTTTCCGCAGCTTTGATTTGGATAAGTAGAAGAATAAGTGAGCGCCTTGGCCTTTGGTAGCAAAATAATCAACCAAAGCATGACAATGCTGCTCAAACTAATAATAACTACAAAAAGCATATTTTGAGATTTAAAATAATTTTTTCGCCTCTATCTGCAATAGATACGGACCCCGGCGAAGTCACAAGACTTGTATGAAAATTCACGGTAGAAGTTGGTAAATCTTCTGATAAAATCAAGAATAAAATATGGAAATGAATGGATGACCTCCAACAATGCCAAGACAATCGATAATAACGTCGTTTTGGAATATTTCTCATCTGCAAGTCAAACTTTTAAATCATCGACTGCGCTCTTCCTAAAAGAAGACACTGACATAAAAGAACAAGAGGCTTATAAGATTCTTAAAAGGCGCAAGCCATTCATTATAAACCGAGAAAAGGCAAAAACTTTTAATAGAAAGTTAGAAGCTCCCGACGAAATATATTTATTTCTTAATTAAGGTAAACATAAATGTTTTACCTTATTTTTCGTTCGCCATTCGTTTGCAAACATCCTGCAGCTTGCCGATATGAAAAGCTAACCAATTTATATGTGAAGAATAGAAAACACAAAAATTACATATATTATTACCGTGCCTTCAATGAAATTCCCAGTTAGAGTAGCCCATGATTTCAATATAAATTTGGTAATAGTGTGTTGTGGTGTTCTAAGGATCGTATTCTTCATGTATGGAAAAATTAAGAAATTCAGAATTGTGCGATCTGGGGACCCTGCAGGGAAACTTACTAATCGATTATAAAAAAAAGCGAGCGTTTGTCCAGCAGTATGTGCTGAAGCAGTATCGCGTTGAAAAAAATCCTCCGGTAATTTCATTATTATAGAGCTGATTAATAAAGGGTTCTAATGACTCGTTCCGGTATGTTCCAGCATCTATTGTTCCGTTTAAAAATCAATCCAGTCCAATCATTCGCATCCTTGACATTGCTGCCAAACACCAATTTTTTTGGTGTCTCCACAGATTCATTCGCCATATTCTCATATTTTGCTTGTTTGAACATCCCGAAAGATCAGACCGCGTCAGAAAATAAACATTTATCAAGAACGTCATCGTTACTGAAGTTACTCAAAAACCATTGGTAATAGTCAGTTCTTCTGACTGATAATGAGTTTTAAATTTGATATTCAACAATTTCAATACAATCTGTAGTTCTTTCGTTAAGTGCTCCTCTCCCTGATCTACCATCTAATACCTCAATTTTACACACAAAGATGAATTTAACTAGCCAGCTGTAGTGATTGCATAAACCCACTGTCCATTTTCTAATGTACCAGTTCTAGAATAATTTTCAATAGTATTATGACTAAAGTTCGCCATTTTCCGTGCGCTTCACGAAATTAGCAGAGACTAGACAGACTCGTGTTCATTCGTCTCATGAGAATGGTTTCCCCGAGAGTCGACAAAACGCGAGTCTACTTGATCTGCTCTGCTAATTTCGTGAAACGCGCGGCAAGTGAAGAACTTTAATTATGACAATAAGTTTTTTTAATAGCAACAGCGGTAAAGATCATTAGCATCCATTGCCAAGAACAAAACATCACTACGTACAGGTGGGGAAATAAAATATTTACTATCAACAGATAACTGTCCCAAGGAAAAACAGACCATCTTCTTCCGAAAAAGTGTCGAAATCCTCCACGTTACCACATCCAACTTTGATCAATAAAATCTTTTCATTCACACACACTCGGATAAATAACGATCTCGATATTACTAGTCAACGCCTACTACAAAACTAAAGGACAAAGTCCGAATTATTTAATTTTTAAAGACCCTATAATTCAATTCGGACCAGATTCGGTTTCCCACGCAGATTCTACCGTCTTAAATGTCATTCGGCTCATTAAGAACACAATCAAACCTGATATTAAGCATATCTCATCTTATAGGTAGACAAATACATTTCTTATTGACAAGGTTCTCACGAAACGGAGAAGATATTACCGTTGAAAATCGAAATTTATGAACTGACGTTGAAATTTTAAAATTAAAATATGTATCTCGAGAAATAAGATCCGTATGTTTCCCTATACAGCGAAAACATCAATAATAAAAAAAATATATGATAAAGTGAACAATCTCTTTTCAGACAGGTGACGATTAATACGGTTACCTCAGATCCGGATGCTGAAATAAATTAAAAACCGCGGGACAGTTGAAAAACGTCATTTGTATCTTAGGTAATTTATTTTCGCTGGCCAGGGCTTGCTGTGATCATTTTGAGGTGTGGTATCTTGATGTTACGTAAAAGCGTCAGACACGGTGGGAGAATACGTGAAAATTATTATTAATTTGTTCTCACGTAGCAAAATGTTACGAATGTCTTCTTGTGATCAGTCACGAACATCAGTTCTCTACAATTGCCTGGTTTAAAGAAGGTACCCGAATCATTTGTTCAAGAATTAAGTCTGGCAGACTCCTATTGAACCAAGCAATGCAAGAGTGACGAATTTCGCTTGTAACTCTGTCCTTCCTAGCAAAAATTTTAATTTCTACGCTGGTCTCTAGCTTCCTTATCGCCAACTTGTAGCATATTATAATAATTTCAATGATATCTGCCGAAATTTAGTTAGTTTAGCAACTGAAAGCATTTCATAGGAAGGAGTCTTCTCAAGGTCCAAATCATTGTTTTGGAACGGAACTCCGTCCAGAAACCAAAGAACAGGCCAAACAGTGGGTTTTCTTTGTGGTCAACCGATGCCAAAGAAGGCTAAAACCACTATTGCACACTTGTGGCAAAATTCTCCGCCCACCATATTTAACCCGCCAGATTTAACTCCTGATTCAAATGATGAAGTGATCGCAGAAACAAACGTCTATTTTGAAGGGTTGAAGAAATCATATTTTTGGGACGGGATACAAAAGAAAGCGAAACATTGAACTAACTGTAGTCGACCAAGGCTAAAGAAAATAAAATGAATTTTACACATAAACACGTCCTTTTCTTGCCAAGGCCAGGTATTCATCGAGCTCCACTCCCAGTTTGCTCCCAAATAAATGTAACGAAATCTATATTCACCAAAAAAGAGGATTCGTTATCACTTAGTGCAGTCCTCGCTGTTGCTGTCGTGGACTTATTAATATTCCAGGGATTAATAGTCTTGTAGTAAGGAGTCCGCGATCGCTTTGAGTCTTTGAGGATGACCATTTTCGAGGTTGTTAGCCACCTCTGAAACTACTATGATGACCAATTCGCTGGCTTATTATCGTAAGGATGCATCGCCTTCGTGTTGGCCTACAATATATTTCCTTCCTCTTACTTGCTGATGTGTCCTTCGACGACGTGATATCCTTACAAAAGAACTGCACTCGGATACACTTACTTCTACATTCATATCGTTTTTATGTAATCAAAGCAATTTTTTTGATTAGAAACCATGCATATTCAATTGGGCGCCGGACAATGATAAATTTCCTGTTGCTAACACACGCAACACATACAAATATCTACCGTACATATGTGAAACGATCAACAATAGCTGTACATAGCCGTCGATGGAGATCGGCAGATATCTCCGCATACGCAGAACTAGTCCACCTACATGCGTTCCCCTAATACCCAACATAACGACAACACTAATAATAATATAATAGGAGTGAACCCACCTCCTCTCCTCTACCACCGTTGTCTCCTGTAATCGACGGAGCTGTTACAGTTTTTTTTTTTTTCGCCTCGATACCGTTCTGGTAAGC
Organism: Oryctes borbonicus; assembly: GCA_902654985.2. Classification (NCBI taxonomy): domain Eukaryota; kingdom Metazoa; phylum Arthropoda; class Insecta; order Coleoptera; family Scarabaeidae; genus Oryctes; species Oryctes borbonicus. The sequence continues at coordinate 5,692 of CACRWG010004741.1, forward strand.
CTGCAGGTGTGGCATTCTAAGAACTGAGAATACGGCGTGCGTGTTCAATAATAATCGATTGAGAGGGTTTCCGAAAAGAGAAATTTGTATATTTTCAAGCCTGATTCTCGCATGCGGTAGCGTTTCATCTAGAGACAGCGTCGAATCAAAATTGACGACTGGAGCTGCAGAATTAAATCTTTCAGAAAAAAATTACTTTTTTTTAATCTCGAATTTTTCAGAAGCCTATTTTCTCCTTGGCTTTGTAACAAGCATAAAATTTTGCATCTTTTCCCAGTTTAAACCTACCCTCCATTCCCACGAATAAGCGAGATTTCCATAGTGAAACTCGGATATGAGTTAACCTGTATATTGCTTAATATCTCTTACTCGGTTAAGATGGCTAAAGCCATCCTTGAATGTCGAGTAACCCTAAGAAGCAACTTTCAGGCTAAATATGAGGCTATCCTAATTTCACCAAAGCATTCCGTGTATGCTTCACAAATCTCTTACCAACGACGAAAATCCATATCTCATAGACTGATGGATCAGATTTGCTAAGAAAGACATCGATAACGTCGAACAGCTTCATATCGGCCGATAGCGCGAATATCGCGATTAAAATAATTGCATGAGTGGCAATTTGTTCACCTTAGGCTAACGCTGGCAATAGCTAATCTCAGCCTTTCCAATAAATACAATCGCCACCAGGTAATAGACTACATTGTTTACAACGGATTGAGCAAACTAGAAATCGCAAAAGCAACATATGGCGGCGTCTTGTATGGACATACGCATTAATTTTACGGCTGGTAGATACCACAGTGTCGACGTAGGCAATAGTCGCAGTGATTTATAGTAGCCATCAATGAAATAGGAGATAGTGATAGATTTCAATCGTAAGTTATAAATAGATTGACGAGGTAAAAAAATATACCGGAAATTATTATGGCACATCTTATCCTCAAACGAAAAGGCTATCCATACGTCAGTTTAAAACGGCATTATATAGTGGCATCTCGGTTTACGGAGTTAATTAGTTGGTAATTGGAATGAAATTTTCTTGGAAGAAATATAAGAAATAAAAATAATCCTCTCCCATAATCAAAGAAAAATCAAAAAATCATTTAAGTACGATTTAACATATAGAAAATAATGTTACGAGGTAAGCGCCACTGACTATATTCCAGGCGTGATAGAAATAAAAAAATTAAGTTGAACAGAAGAGGGAGATGGGAGTTCTCTAGCATGTACACGAGTCGCACGAAAATTCTGCTAAATCTATTGCAACTCGCGTTGCGTATGTGGAAACACCTTTCGGTTACGTAAACAAAAATTCATCCAAATTATATTTTGTAACCCGAAAATTCCGTGACGTACTGTCGTAAACCGAGGTATCAGCGTATATGACTCTACACGAGTCAAGTAAAACATCTGCTTCTAGAATAACACCTTCAAAATTAGAATAATGTTAACTACAAATACAACACCTCATAATTTAACCCTTCAAGATGCTTCAAGATTCCGGCACTAAAAACTATCAATAAAATAACGGGGAAAACGATTTTGAAGCGAGCCGAACAGATTACTACACAGAGAAGTTACAGAAACAGAACACCGAAATAAGAAAGGCAGCAGATACAGGCCAGATTGCATCTGAAATGATAACGTGGATGGGAAACAAAGATAAAGAATGGTTAGTAAACATTCGTGAAACGGCGTAGAATGCAGATTCTGTACCAGAAGATTCAAAGAAAAACTTTTGCCAAAGCGCGGATCCTATCACCCCGAACGTTGTGACCAGGGCGGTGTCCGTTTCCCGCCAACGGACCGCACCCATCATCTCGATAAGTCGTACAATTCTTTTGTTTAGTTTTGTATTCGCGTTTGTTTGCAACTTATTGCTCTGAGTAGCTTAAATTATATATTCTTTTTGTCACCAATTTTAGTAGTTTCATAAAATTAAGATTCATTTTATTGTATTGTCGGGGGCTCCACTCTCAGTAGTTATTATTTAAAATCAATTCCTTTAATTCTTTGTGAACTTGAAAAGCTAAGTTATTCAAAGAATCTCAATTAATATTTAAAATAAGAATTTCAAAAGCAAGTAGTCCTTTGCATTACAATTTCGTTTAGTTTGCAATCGACACTGTCGCACAGCGCATTTTTCAAAAAATTCCAATAACATAGAAAAATCTTTCATACTTTGAAACGTTGAATATCTTACAACCTTGGTCGTGCACACTAAACTCGTCTGACCGATTCTCCGCGCTCAGAAAAAAGTTGATGGAATTTTTCAATTTAGCTAGCGTTTCTTTTATCAGACAGTGTAGTAGTTCACCTACAGCATTTCATTCGGCGCGTCAACAACGTAACAGATCTTCTAACGCAAGTTCTTTGATCCATCGTACAGGTTATTGACGCTCTCGCGGACTGTCTGTTTACCATTTTACGATCTTAAAATAAATGATGTCTTCTAATCTCTTCTTCAACGTTTAAACGCGGACAGATGCGATACGACCGCGTTCAATAAAACGGCCGATAAAACCGAAACGAGATGCAGTAGATAAGATGTTATTATGATTGCGCCGAAGAAAACTGTTAACGCACAGCTCTGGATATGCTAAACCCGCATTTTTCTACACTTCAGGTGCTAATAAAAGAAGTACGATGTTATCTAGAATCCAAAACTATAACTATAAACGTTTATAACTCCTATATCCGGAATTCGTTAGGCAAACATCAACCTTCTCAACGTCTATGCTAGACTAACGTTTATCTGGGGTCATTTGATAATGGTCCACAATCAGTTGACTCGTTTCACGTTTTACGGGAAGTGCAAAACGCTTCATGTACACTGCCGTTCAGTGAAGTTCGGTCATACAATAAAAATCTATTATATCACACTGTATACAATTATTATATACATAAAATTAGAGAAATATTAAGCATACACTCCTTTCTAAGGGATTAAAGCCATAAATTATTATGTAAAGTAGAAATATTGCGACGACCACAATAAAGTCCCTTTTATTATCATTCCAAGAATTTCTCGGAAGTGCCGATCTTTTGAAACGGGTCGTTTGGGGATTATTAACGAACAATACATTTAGGAAATATACCGCAGTATCACTCTTGTTTATTTATCGCGGGCGTAAAGATATAAATTTGCTTCGTTTTACTGTTAAACGTGTGTTGGTGTCCATCTGTCGTTTCTGCGCGAAAGTTTTAAGAAAATTTACTTCAAAATGGCACGTGGCAAGCCTACCAGTGTAGAAAAACGTTCACGCATTATTACGCTGTTTGAAGAAGGATATTCGAGGCCACAAATTGCTGAAAAAATAAATATGAGAAGTTCAACAGTAAATGACATCATAAAGCGATATCGGACAACTGGAACTATAGAAAATCGTGTTCGTCCCGGAGCATCTAGGAAAACAACAAAAGCTGAAGATTTGAGAATTGTATTATTAAGCAAACGCAATGGAAAATTAACAGCGCCACGAATAGCAGCCGACAATCCGGCAATCGCGGCCGTGAAGAACAAGTTTCGGTGAGGACGGTAAAACGTCGACTTCAACAAGCGGACCTTCATGGACGCATTGCCATTCGGAAACCCTTATTACGTCGGGGCAACAGAGCAAAACGGCTACAGTGGGCCCGTTCTCATCTAGATTGGTCGTTAGATGATTGAACACACGTGCTTTGGAGTGACGAGTCAAAGTTTGAGGTTTTTGGGCAAAATCGACGAGTTTATGTCCGAAGATCTAAAACCGAAAAGTGATCCCGAACTGCATTGTGCCAACAGTGAAGCAAGGGCGTAGTTCTGTGTTAGTGTAGGGATGTTTCTGCTTTGCTGGGACGGAAGATTTATGCAGAGTGCAGGGTGTAATGAGGAAGGAAAATTATTTTGCAATACTCCAGAATCATGCAGTGCCATCAGGATTGCGTATAATAGGCCGTAACTTTACATTCATGCATGACAACGACCCAAAACACACTGCGTTAGTGTGTAAGAACTATCTAAAGGAGCAAGAAGAACAGCACACCCTGAAAGTAATGACATGGCCCCCACAAAGCTCAGATTTGAACCCTATAGAGTTGTTGTGGGATGAACTGGACAGGAGGATCCGAAAAATATGACCAACTTCACAAGAACATTTACGGAATATTCTGCAACATGAATGGATTAATATTCCACAATCCGTTTTAACAAAACTTATCGAAAGAACGCCTAGAATAGTTCGAGCGGTGATTAACAGCAAAGCAGGTTTTTTCGATGAAAAAAAAAAATAATGTTCAGTATGTTATATTAGGCCAGAATAACTTTTTATTTATTTATTTTTGTCTTTTTTACCTGTACATACAATAAAATTGCATTTTGTTTTTAGTTTCGTTTGTTTCTGTAACCTTTTCATGTTTTTTACCAACCGACCGAACTTCTCTGAACGGCAGTGTATGTGAGATTGCTCCAAAGTATCGTTCGGGAATAAGAAGAAACAGTTAAACAGATAAATATTCATATCAACAGAAGCAACATTAGACACTAAAAGGAATATGAATGTTTCTTTTTTTATATTTGGAAAGAACATGAAAATAACAATAATAACTGCTAAATATTCAATAAAACAACGTCATAACGTGGTCCTACTTTTGAACAAGCTTTAAACTTCGGTATGGTATTGCCTAGGATATACAGGGTAAGTTGGAAGCAATGAGCCAAGCTCCAGGAATATGTCGCATAAGTGAAAATAATGTGAAAAGAACGTATATGTTCTTATCCGATTTTCATTTGTTTTCAAGTCATAACGTAATTACAAATGAACGAAATATCATCGATTCTTCTCCCCACAAACTGTTTCAACAAATTAAAATGTTAGTTCGTATAATATGTTAACGCTAATACCCAAAAATATTTAAAATCACTCATTTTATTAGTTCTAATTACGACTATTGCAAATTTGGTAAGAAGTGATTGACAAAACTAAATAAAACTCATTTAAACAAAGGAAAAAAACACGTTTTAGGCTTAAAAAAAAAGAAGGTTGGCGACCCCCTGGTATAGGTTAGGATTCGAAATCATCATACAGCGTATCCGAAAATTACGATTAAACTTTCAAACTTAATTTTGTTTAGTGCTTTTTTTAATTTCTTTGTATTGCACTGCTTATTGTTTTACATATCGCTAGTCTAGTATGGTTTGTAGCAACCTTCCTTTGAAGGACACTTGTGGTTGTTGGCATCCTTCCAACGAAGCTGATGCCACAATTCTATTAATCCTAATACCCAATTACATTCAATAGAATAAACCGCAACATAATACGAATAATACTAATAACAACAACACGAACAACAACAATTCAATTGCGCAATTAATACCAAAAATAACAATCCGCATCTAAATTTAGAATAACGTTTAATAAATTCTTAATATTCTTACGTACCACACACGCTGTAGATACACGAAACGGCTAATTCACGACGCCCATTAATTTCTGCGAAATTTGCATTCATAATAGATTCGCAATTATCTATTTATTATTCAGATATTCCGTAAACGTTATCCGCGAAACCGTATTATAAATTACGGTACGCCGGCAAAATATTCAACGATTTTGCGTGAGCGTCCATCCATTATCGTTGATCTTAACCTCTATTTTTTCTCGCGTATCTATGCCCGGGAAAAATCGAAAGTCGCCGTGTTTGCTTTGGCTTTTTTAAATCGAGTGCGCGTCGAAAAACAATCTCGAATATCGCTCGTCGAGATAATAGGGCGATAAATTACGGCGCGGAACGGAATCGGCGTGGTAGAAGCGAAGAAGTTTTTGGGAATGAAACGGCAATTAATAACCCGCCATCAGGTGTTGGTGAAATGTCAATTAAATCGCGTTTTTTTTTTTTTTATCTCGCCAGTTCCTTGGCCATGTCGTGTTGTATGTTCATAACGCCTGTATATTGCAAAATTCTCCAACAAAGCAATTCGAGATTTATTGATAGCTTTGACAATGGTTTATTGGTTTTGATTTATGGTTGAAATTATTAAGAAATTATTACGACACGAGCTAAATATTTGTGCAACAAGAAACGATATACAATGGTGTGAATAAGCACCGGTCTCCTTGAAGAACTTAAACTCTCAATTGTTAGCAAAGCAAAGAAAATACGTAGAACGTTCCAAATAGTTTGTATGCTACGAATTGGTTAAATCATGCTTCAGGACCTACTTTTCTAGCAAAATGTTTCATCTTATTATAGAGACTCTGCATCATCATTTGCCACAGTGAAATTTTGACCAGCTGAATTTAAAGATGGTCATACTAGGATGATTGGCGAGGAGGCTTCAGAACGGTTAAAAACTATCGATCGGAGTCGGAAAAGTTTGCTAAATGGTGCTAGACGACGGTCGAATTAAGGTTAGACGAAAAACGTGTTTGTCATATATTGACTGAAATGGCAATGAATGGGAGTTGAAGAAGAAAAATAAGAAAGGACGGTGGAAAGAATTTGTGAGACGAACCCGGCAAGACCAATTGATATTGCGACTAGCGATAGTGTTGAAAAGTCAAAAGAACAATTACTGTTGTTTCAAATGGGAAAGAAGGAAGGAGTTGGTGGGAAAAGAAAAAAAAGACATCCCAGAAAGGAGATTGATAAAATCTGTAATAGAAGACGTGAGACTGCTAAGAAAAAAAAACTGGAAGGGAAACTGTAAAAATCAGGAAAGAGTGGAGACGCGCCATGGAAGCCTTGAGTCAATTGTTCTCAATTAGAGGACTGACCGCGTCAAGTTGAAAATACAGCATCGTACAGAGAACCCAAATTCAATTCTAGATAGACAGAAATAGAACACCTAACCTCCACCTATTTTCCTAGAAATATGGATAATGCCCAGCCAATCAGCGATACGATCCAAACCCGGAACAGTTAATTCCAATTAACTCTGGCCGTAAAAGGCTACGCTGTTATTTCAAACGTTATGGGTGAGAGTTAATTGTTACAAACCTGCACTTGCAAAGTGGCTTCAGATGTTAACGAAGTTAACGATGAAAAAACTCCGTCATCATCCGTGCGGGAACGAGCAAAAAAAGTGAAAGTAGTGCTAAAATGGCCCAAATAACTTCCCTTGCTTTTCCCACAACGCTTACATTATTTTGAGTCCATCTTGCAAAAAAAAAAAATTGTACATCTAGGAACCGGGTGCATCGCTTGGAAACTTAATCCAAGCTAAAACGAGATTGCCTCGACAAAAGTGAATCTGTTCACATTTTACGCACAAAACGTCTGAAGCTTCGCACGTACAATTCCCAATCCAAGTTCGCTTCGATTCAAAACATCGATTTTCCTTTCGTTCCGCGTGACATCATGTCCGCCCGCTCATCAGAATTCCCAGCAGATGCCGCTACTAACTGTATACGCGCGCGGCACGCACTGAACAAAATACGATAACGCGACGACAAAAACCGCAAAAGCAGGATGCGCCGCGGACTTTGCCTGATGCTACGCGTACACGAAGGTAACGCGTAGAGCTGATCGAGGGGACCTTCAAGGTACCCCGTTCGCGCGACGTGTTTTACATACCGATCCGAACTTAGCAGGCTTTTCTCGCATGGTATTGTGTTTGTGCGTGTATATACGCGTCGTTTTGTTATCCGAGGTACACGCACAAAACAAGTACAAGCAGTAGATTGCCGATAATAATGTCGGTATTTGTACGAAGTACAAGAGAGCCGTGGAGTAAAACATAGCCGGCTGTATACTTAAATACGGATCTTGTGCCGGCAGCTAGCTTAAGGTATTTTTCCATTGTCTTCAGGTGTAATAATCTCCAAATCGGTGTTTTTGTATTATTTGAAATTTTAACGTGCACGTCGGCGCGAGTTTGTTTTTAAAATTTCGGCTTATCCGCGAGTCTTGAAGTACCAAACAATACAATCATGAACACCAGAACAATAGTAAGTTAAATCAACCTAAAGCGTTACGGCAAATAATTTCGATGTCCCGCACATGACCATAACTGCGTAAGCAAACCGAACCTCGTTGCAAAATTTCTTTTAAATCCAGCCATTGGACTGCAACGAAATTACACACAAAAGCAGTTTTTCCTAATATTACCAGCTTCCGCTGATAACTAGGTCAACAGCAAAGAGATTTAATTTAGCATTGCCTGCTTCTCCCAAGCACGCGTTACATTTCGGTGCTTTTCCTTCCACACATAACCTTCTTGCGTAATGTTGTGCAACGCGGGCTGTCTGCAGCGACCACACGAGCGTCGAGCATTAAACGTTCTAACAGTAGATTCCGGACGCCTCTCTTCCTCCACCTCCGACGGTCTAACGAACGCCGAAAAGCAGTAAATTTAAATCAGCGAAGCAAGGAAGAAGGTTGTAATCGATTTTCCGAGCAGTCCGAACCTGTCGTCCCTCGTTCTTGACGTTTAGGATTCCTAACGAACGGAAACAGGTTAGGTTCCGAATTCCGACCGATTCTGACCTAGATCTTGGGGGGCGCTGAAAGCGAAACATCTATCAAGGGTAGCCGTGACGACGGTTTGCAATAAACAATAGAGAAAGTCGGTTGGTCGCCGCTTGACTATGGCGTTAATTACATAAATGGGGATAATTGTTTGCGAATTTGTGGGGGGTTTCGCAAGAGCAATGACCTCCGCTCCAGAGTTAAGTTGTGCCATAAACTAAAGCATCATTGCCCAGGTTTTAGGCGCAAACGAACTGCATTACGTTAAAGAGAACATCACCTGTGTAACACCAGTGATCCACATGGCCTGGCAGTAATCTGCGGCTGCGGATCACCGGTAATATACATGGCAGCCAATGTGTTAAGTGATATTCTAGGGAATGCTCGGGTCATCACTACCTATAATCATGTTATTCCTGAACAATCACTATTTCAACGATTACGTTCTTGTATTGCATCGGACATGCATTCTATATCGGTACTAAAAGCAATTGCAGCGCGAAAGACAGTTATCGGCCTAAATAGCGCTGACAGGCGGTCTAGCAGAACAGTTAATTTGCTAATTGGCTCATACATTGCATTACCATTAACCCAATTGGAACTCGACTGATTGAGTTACGTTACACTTAAGGCGATAAAAACGTTTCTTGTCGCGTCCACGTTACGAACTCTCTCCACTTTACGTATAAATCTTTATCTCATATTCTCAAGTAGCTCACGCGCAACGGAAGATTGTGTCATGTTCAACCAGCAAAATGAATACCTGTGGATGTACACTGCCGTTCAGTGAAGTTCGGTCATACAATAAAAATCTATTATATCACACTGTATACAATTATTAATACATAAAATTAGAAAAATATTAAGCATACACTCTTTTCTAAGGGATTAGAGCCATAAATTATTATGTAAAGTAGAAATATTGCGACAACCACAATAAAGTCCCTTTTATTATCATTCCAAGAATTTCGCGGAAGTACCGATCTTTCGAAACGGGTCGTTTGGGGATTATTAACGAACAACACATTTAGGAAATATACCGCAGCATCACTCTTGTTTATTTATCACAGGCGTAAAGATATAAATTTGCTTCGTTTTACTGTTAAACGTGTGTTGGTGTGCATCTGTCGTTTTTGCGCGAAAGTTTTAAGAAAATTTACTTCAAAATGGCACGCGGCAAGCCTACCAGTGTAAAAAAACGTTCACGCATTATTACGCTGTTCGAAGAAGGATATTCGGGGCGACAAATTGCTGAAAAAAATAAATATGAGAAGTTCAACAGTAAATGACATCATAAAGCGATATCGGACAACTGGAACTATAGAAAATCGTGTTCGTCCTGGATCATCTAGGAAAACAACAAAAGCTGAAGATTTGAGAATTGTATTATTAAGCAAACGCATTAGAAAATTAACAGCGCAACAAATAGCAGCCGAATCAATCGCGGCCGTGAAGAACAAGTTTCAGCGAGTACTGTAAAACGTCGACTTCAACAAGCGGACCTTCATGGACGCATTGCCATTCGAAAACCCTTATTACGTCGGGGCAACAGAGCAAAACGGCTACAGTGGGCCCGTTCTCATCTAGATTGGTCGTTGGATGATTGGAAACACGTGCTTTGGAGTGACGAGTCAAAGTTTGAGGTTTTTGGGCAAAATCGACGAGTTTATGTCCGAAGATCTACAACCGAAAAGTGATCCCGAACTGCATTGTGCCTACAGTGAAGCAAGGGCGTAGTTCTGTGTTAGTGTGGGGATGTTTCTCCTTTGCTGGAACGGGAGATTTATGCAGAGCGCAGGGTGTAATGAGGAAGGAAAATTATTTTGCAATACTCCAGAATCATGCAGTGTCATCAGGATTGCGTATAATAGGTCGTAACTTTACACTCATGCATGACAACGACCCAAAACACACTGCGTTAGTGTGTAAGAACTATCTAAAGGAGCGAGAAGAACAGCACACCCTGAAAGTAATGACATGGCCCCCACAAAGCCCAGATTTGAACCC
>CACRWG010004742.1:0-16133 GCA_902654985.2 Oryctes borbonicus
ATAAACATTATTATTTTCTATTACCACCATTACAAATCCTTATTTGAAAATAGTAAAAGAATCAAATAGATCTTGTGGTTGAGCAATTAAAATAAGACCTGTTTCTCCAGAGTTTGATCAAGTACGGGATTCAGCAAGGAATATTGATTACCAAATTTTAATAAAAGCATTAAATTAAATTAAAAGGTTTGCGCATGAAATAGTAATTTTTTAAATAAAAAAACTTAATAATCGATTATTTCTTAAATGAACATAGGCGCCTCCACCATTCTGTTAATTCCGAGTTAATGCGAGATTGAAGAGATCTTAACGTGTATAAATGTAAAACGTTAAAAATCTTAAACAGAGCTATTCAACATCATCCATTACGCAATATTTCCATGCGTTATTACCACAATTATTACTATACGATATATGAAGAGTTATCAATGGCAATTGATATTTGGTTGCAATTGTGCAGTTCTGGTCGAAACTCCGGAAATATCTAAATATCTTCGATAATATTGGGGGGATTGTTATAAGATTCGGTATTTGTGGATGACCAATTACGAAGACTAAAATGGAAATATCTGCATTTTAATCCGATTTAACCGGAAGTCGCCTGCAATATCGACATTTTAAATTTCAAAAATCTGCAGTTGTCTACATTTCTTAGTTCATCGCATGCATAAAGATTGTCTAGGTTAATGTAGCGGAAAAAGAAATGAGAAGAGCGATTTTGTGTAGAAGAACGTTGGAGCAACGTTGCATGAATAAATAAATAATGGGTAGCTGTTCACACTGGCGACCACCTACTTCTTGACAATGCACCAATCAGTGGTGGTTTTTCCAAATTATTCAAATTATTAAGTGTCTCGGACAACACTTTTGACTGTAAATAATCCCATAACTCAACAAATTATATACTTATGTAATTAGCGAATATTATCCAACGAATAACGATTAATATTTAACAATAATTTTTTCACTTTCCTAAAAACGTCTTAAAACTGGAAATACTGTTGTAGCTTATAGGTAACGCATTGAATAGTCTACATTCCATGAAACTTGGATATTTTTGACAGCCTGCGAGACGATAGACTGGTAGCAAATAGAGCTCGTTTCTTGTAAAATAAGAATATGACACACAACAGGGAACCCCATATTCTGCAAGATTTTAGATCAATCATCAATCTCACCGCTCATTTTTGCAGCAAGAACACACTCTTGGATGAAGTGAACTCTTACCTCAGTGCATCACACCACACGCCATCCTGGAGTAATTGTTGAAGTAATAAAAACTTTTTAAAATTGCGTAGATACAAGATTTTCTAATATTGAAGAGTCAACGCAGAGTTCCTCAACATGGCCTAGCACCTCAAATTTTCATCTATATAAACTTCTAGGATCTTAATTGATTTAATAAAGATTGTGAAAGTAGTATCAAGGAGAAATCCTTGTACACGTAAATTTGACATCGTTATGAAAGAATATAAATTTATTTTTCGTCGAATTAATTATTAATTTATTAGTATGGAGACTCTTTGTGAAATTAAGTTGATAAATGAGAAATTGAAGTGAAAATGATTCTTTTTTTCTCAATTCTCGATTCTTTATGATACTCTTTATCGTACAATTAAGCAACCGGTTTCGTGTTTAAAAATACATCTTCAGGACAGCTAAAAGAAAATTCACTTAAAATCTCAACAGGAATACGATTAGCAGCGGGGTTCTTTTTTATATAAAATCCTTAAACTAATAGTACTAACTAACAAGTGAAAATTTTAAATTATTAATGAAAAAAAGAAGAAGAGTTGGACTACTGGAAACTATTTGAGCTATTAACCTATACAATGTAACCAAAGAGGTAGTATTCCGCAACTCAATGAATTATCTTTCCAGCCTAATAAGAGAAGCTGTTGTAGATTCAAATGTTTATCATCAAAATCGATTGTCTGGAAACTTCCAAACTTCTTAAATTATTAAGGAACAATCGTTTGTTTGCTATATGAAGTATTTTGAAACCTGTTTTATATCAAAGATGTGACTATTTCCTGCTTGAATACATACAAGATATTCTTTTATACGGGTTCCGCCCATATAATTGAAATTACAATCATTCCAAGTAAGCATATAAATTCTTTTTTTTTTTCATTTTATCTATCTGACCTTTGTTATTTGCTAATATGTTACGCAGAGGATGCATCGTTCTGAAACACACGTTGAAATTATCCTTGAACATGAATGCTACCTTAATCGAACAAAATCTGATACTTCTGTATAAATTCTGGACTGAAATGACGTGTTTGGCAATTTCCCATTTATTAATTTATTCATCAAGTTGAAATTTTACATATAAACATAATTAATTTCAATAAAGTGGTCAGCACAGAGAATAAGAGAGCCCAGAGATTTTAAGGAGATTGGCAAATCATTAATATATATTAGAAAAGGGATTTGTCCTCAGACAGATCCTTAAGGAACAACATCAAGAGTTGATGTGTTAGATTTAACATCCATGCAAACAACCTTTTGTTAGCGATCTCACAGGTAAAAAGCGAACCATTTTAATATTTGGCGATTAATATGGTACTTTTCCAATTTATATAATACGAAAGTCGTTCAATAAGCTTTTTTAATTTCTCCAAAAAGTGGGATTTCGGAAGGCCCTCAAAATAAGCATTTGTTTGGGCGATTTCTTCCTCGTTCGACGTGAATCATTGTCCACCGAGCCATTTTTTCAAATTTAGAAATAAAAATAAGTCACTCGGAGTCCAATCCGGTGAATACGGTGAATGTTATACTAATTCGAACTTAACCATAATTTTGGCCATCAAAGCCGCGCAGGTGTGCACTCGTGCATTATCTTGATGGACGTTTGAGGACGTTTTTTCTCAATTTCTTCGTTTAACCGGTCTAATAACGACGCATAATAATTTCCAATTATTATTTTTCACCTTGCCGGCCGATTCCACTGTATTCGCCTTCTTATGAGCCCGTTCGCTTTCAAAAACCCAATGTTTTGACTGTTCCTTTGTTTCCAAAGTATAGCAATGTATCCATGTTTTGTCCATAGTTATGTATCGACAAAGAAACTCGTCAAGATTGGCACTAAAAACGGCTTCAAAGGCGACCACACGATTGCGTTTATCCTCGATTAAGAGCAAACGCGACACTCATCTTGCCGAGATTTTTTTCACGCTCAATTTTTCATGCAAAATTAAGAGGACTGTACCTTCGGATACGCCTGTAGCCTCAACTATTTCACGCATTTTAATTCGTCAATAATTCGAAACAATTTTGTAGATTTTGCCAATCATTTCCACTGAGCGTCCAGAACGATGTTCATCTTTTGTGGATGTACGGCCACGTTTAAACTCATTTACCCAATTGTAAACAGTTGCTAATAGAGGAAGAGATGTGAGATGAACTTCATCCAATTCAGCTTTATTCCCTTTCGGTGTTAAGCCTTTTAAATATAAGTGTTTAATCACCGCTCGAAATTCACTTTTTTCAATTTTTTTCAGCATTGCTGCAGACGGGGAACCACGATCGAAGGATTTAGCTATTTAAATTACACATTATTACAAAATAAATTGAACTTATTGAAGCAATTTGTTATAGTTTTCAATCTAGCATCATCTTTTTTGAAGACAGCTGTTTGAAGTGTGATGGCAAGAACCTTTGTTAAAGGATAAATCAATCAAGTAAGAGAATGCATTAAAGCTCTAGAACGGAGAACACTATGGGACGAGTTTAATTTAGTGATAGTATCGGATACATCTAATTCAACAACGGGTGAACAAGAAAATTATGCGCTGCATTATTAATAATAGAACAAGAATCAATTGAAGTATTACCACAACCTGAGAGTTGGTAAAATGATCATTAAAAGTACTACATAATGTTAAAGCATTGAGATATTGGACAATAGACTAAGATCCGAAGATCTAGCAAATTATTCAATGATACTCCTTCATCCAATCCATTTTGCTACAACAATGTTGCAATTGGTAAGCCTACATAAGAGGTTCAAACACATTCCACTTGCCAAATCACCATTCAAAGAATAAGGTCCGATAATCCTGTTTCTGTAAGCAGCAGCCCAAACGCTTAATGTTTAGAGGAGTTTTCAAATTAAATTTTTTAATACTAAACCAGAAATATAATCGTAGAATCAACAAAGATTAACATCTCACATAATCTTCTCCAATCACTATTTGTTATTCAAATGAATCACAAAATTCGATCATATAATACTAGGATGATATACTTGACCTCATTATATGTGTGAAGATTACACTTAACACGCGCAGCTACGAAATATTTAACACGGAAAAATAAGGTCAATGGTAAAGTAGTGAGCAACCAAAAAAAAATCTCAGAATTTAATTTTGGAAATTCTACTCTAAAATAATGCGTAATCCATGAAATTCATTCCTAAGAAGACGGTTAGCTTCAGGATATTTTTAGATCGTTCATAACACATAAGGATATAGAAATCGTACGCAATTTTGTTTGAAGAGAAAATTATCCGAAGGTCATCCTCGTATTGTATTTCATATATTTCTGCAATTATATTTTTCATTTCAAATCGATGAAAATAAGATAATTTCCAATCGCCGCGAACGTAACAGAATTTACACTATTTGTTGAAGGAACATCAACATGAACAATGAAACCATCTCTTTATACCACAATCGTTAACACCTTTATGATCTGTAAATGGTATTATACCCATTACATATTCTATTTATAAACCTATGCATTTCGCGCATTAATTCTTACGGGAATTAATTGCTATTTATACGACATGACTTACAAGCACATATGCATGTAAGTGTACTCATTCAAATACATTAATAAGCTTTATAAATATCCGTATACTATTCTCGGTATCTAACGGATAGTAGACGCGAATATTTTCGACAAACACGTTCGTTTAATTCCCCGCAAATGGAGAGTCAATTGATCGTGGATAATTTGTTTAGTGATCTATTACGTTTATTCAGTGTTTTGTAGAATATAAAAGCGTGAAAGTTATAGTCTCTTTGAAAGGATGCGGTGTTTAACTGCTCGATTGCGGTTTACTTCGTAAGTTGACACGCGAATATATTTCGCAAAAAGGTATTTCTTGCTGGAAGAAATGGCACTTTTTAAATGTTAAGATCGCATTTATTAAGGATAATTACAGTAATAAGGAGCTATTATTTATAATAATATGGAAGGAGACGTGATATAACTGGAAATTATGGTGTAACATAAAGATGAACAATGACATCACACGCATAGACAAAGCGAGTCTCAATAGATATCACAAACCAACCCAGTGTTGAGGGGCAAGCATTTTAAGCGAGGATGTCTACATTAACCCGTGGATAATGTTCAGCAATTTCTAATATAAAAATTTAAGAAATATGTAACATCTTCTTCCATCTTTGTATAGTCGCTGCACATACACTCCCCGACAAAAACTTAGACGCGGTAAGATGTTTTACGGGTTTCAAGGGTTACAACATTTCTTTGCGAAACTAGCAAGATATCTAATTAAGTTTTTATTCATAAAAGTAAAATAAACTTAAAAATATCTCCTCCAGTAATATATGAACTAAATAATAAATTATTACTCCAATGTTTAAACAATTTCTGCGACAAAAATTTAGACGCTCTGTTGCAAATGTAAAACAAAAATAAACAAACGAGTGATCAGTAATGCGTAGATCCTCCATTGTTCTTAATCACTTCCAATAGTCTGTTATTAATAGATTTATATAAATTTAACACATAATTTTGTGGGATATTCTGCCATTCAGCAGCTATTGAAGTTTTCAGTTCCTGTACCGTGAAATATTGACGGCCCCCGCCATAAACGCGACGTGCCAATTCACCCCACATGCTTTCAATAATGTTTAAGTCTGGTGACCGCGCCGGCCACTGTAAAGTTTCAATCTTTTTCTCTTTAAACCATTCAGTAATGGTTTTTGCTTTATAAATTGGCGCGTTATCTTGTTGAAAAACAAAATTGCGCCCGGCCCATTGGTTTCCAAAACGTAGAAGATTGTCACGCAATAAGTCTTTATACGTCACAGATGTCATTTTGTTCGTGCAAAACACTATCCCACTTTTATCGCGAAATCCAATCGCTGCCCATATCATCACAGATCCACCCCCTAATTGTCTGGTCATTTTCACTTTTGGTTCCTTTCTCAGATCATGATAATAATGCGAGTACCCATCCGGTCCGTCCAAATTAAAACGTTTCTCATCGGAAAAGATAACTTTTTCCCATTGTTTCTTTCAGGATAGGTGTTCTTCAGCAAATCTCGACCTCGCTTCTTTGTGTTTCGCCGAAAGTGGCGGTTTTCTCAAAATTTTCTTCCGTGATATTACCGGTGACGCCTTTAAAATCCTTTGAACATTACGCACGTGCGTTTGTACCCCCGCCTGTTCTGCAATAACTCTCGCCGACGCAGAAGAATTGGATGCACACCGCAATATCATGCGTTTATCCCGCTCACTTACAGCTTTCGGTCGCCCCTGGCCTTTTGGTTTGCCGTAATTTTCCGGATCTTTTAGGAAATTTCTAACGGAATGATCGCTTCTTTGTAACCGACGAGCGATTTCCTTCTTACTAACACCATCCTGGTGCCAGGCTAGAACTTTACCCCTTTATATCAAGGATAATTACTTTTTTCTACCCATATTGCAAACACTTTATAAAATATAATTTCTCGTGGTGAAATGTGTACACTTTACCACAGCACAACCGCTGCATATAAAGAGAAGCATCAAATTAAAACATTTTTGCTTATATTAATGTAATAAATGCACAGGGTCTAAATTTTTGTCGCATTTAAAATTCCTATTTTGATCTGGGAAAATCTCAATTACCCCCCCTCATAAAGCAATAAATACCCAGAAATATCTCTAAATGGACTATTTACATAACAAGTATTAATAACCCTCATTTACATCTTATATAATGTCTATAAACTTTGTTTCGTAAATAGAAACGATACCGCGTCTGTGTTTTTGTCGGGTTGTGTACCTCCGTCTTAGCAAAACGTCGCCAAATGAAAGAATCGTCAAAATCCGTATTTTTGTTTGAAATGTTCACAAATTACTTGCACATTCAAGGAATGGTATCCTTTTCTATTATAAAGCTAGTTTCATCTGTTAGCTTTATAATAGCGTCATCTGCAGTTACACCTGCAATTTATAATTTTGTGCGTCTTTAAAATACCGTTCATAACACGAATGCACCTATTACTCCTGAAAAATCGAATCGATTGACGAACTCCATTACGTTTGGCATGTTTGTGTAACTTGATACATAGGGCGACATTGAAACAAAAACGCGTTGGAGGACCGTAAAATAATAAAAAAAAAAGGCCTTACTCACTAATATCCGCACGCTTCTTGTTTTCAAGGTACAGGATATTATTATTCATTTGAAATATTTTTTTTTGAAAATGTAAATTAGTGGTACTGCTCTTGGATTTTTCAATGCATGTATTAGTAATTAACGGCATGTTTGATATATGCCTGAATTATTACGAAATCTATCAGCAAACTCCGTAATTTTGTTCAATAATTGCGCTTCATCGTTTTTTAGTTCTTTTACATTTCATTTTTCATAAAAACCCCCAAAGATAAAAATCAAGGGGATTAAGCTTGGGACAACCAATTAGCCTCCACGACGAACCCAGCTACTTCCAAATCGCCTTTGCAAAAACTACTCTGCACTCCGAGAAAAGCGAACTAGTTCGCCGTCATGCATGTAGTACATTCTTTGAATAATGTTCAATCGGACATTTTCTAATAAAGGGTTCAGTTCTTCTTCCAGAAAATGTCGATACAGTTCACCTGTCGATCGATTGGGCTATCGAAACGGACTAATTAGGTAATTGTCGATTATACCTGAAAACACATTAATAGAAAGCTCATGCTAGTAATTCCGTATTACGGTTTTGATAAGAGTTTCCATCTCTCCAATAGGCGTAGGTTTAAAACACTATTGCTGCTTCATCGGTGAAGAAGA
Organism: Oryctes borbonicus; assembly: GCA_902654985.2. Lineage (NCBI taxonomy): Eukaryota > Metazoa > Arthropoda > Insecta > Coleoptera > Scarabaeidae > Oryctes > Oryctes borbonicus. Next base: position 8,021 of record CACRWG010004742.1, read on the forward strand.
TTAATTTTTTGGAAATGAAACGGGTAAAGAAGCTATTCTTTGAGGCCTTATCTAACTGATTCAGGATTAACTTTCCGTACAGTTGAATTTATTATTCTAAGGCTTGTTCTCGTGTTATTTTGTAACAGTATGATAAGTTCACCTTCGCCCAAGTAGCATTAAAAACATGTCTTAATGGATATCTTTTTCGATAAATACGTTGAGCTTGGGAAGAATTTTATCGAGCTTCGCCATAACACAAAATCATGTTCCTGTATTCTTCAGAAATGTAGTGAGGCAATTTAAAAAATAAACAACAGAATCAAATAAAAATGTAACATGTAGGAACACGATAAACTATTTCAACCTGTTAAAAATATGATAATAATATTCGAAACTAAAATACACAAATTTTGGTTCATTTACGTCTTCTTTCCCAACACGTTTCCGGTAACTTCCTGTTCCTATATTCTTCCCACACTTCCTACTAAATGCTAGATTAATGTACTTATTAAAAAATGGGAAGTAACTTAGTTACTCGAAACAATTCCATAAATCGTTTTTCCTCCGTTTAAAACTATTTAACAATTATTTTCCGCATTAACTTCAAGTAACTCTCCAAAAACTCCTATTCGAAAGCCCTAGTAAGCACTCTAACTCTCGTCTTCAAGTTTAGTGTCGTATCGAGTACGAGTTTCGTATCATCTTTATGAAACTTTTGGTTATCACTTATCGCCAAAAGTAGTTTTTGTCTCTTCATACGTACAGTTATACGAGGAGGGTACAAAATGTACCAATGATTGAACACAAATGGCGCTTTGTGTCAAAATCTATTCTACCGACTGCGAGTACTATTCTTTTAGTCGACGTGTATAAAAATTTCATAGACATCCATTGAATAGTGTTGTTTTGATATTTGTTTGAAGTAAGCCAGCTTATGTATTTGGGCATGCAATCTTGGGAAAAAAACAATCCCGGTCAGTGATTCGATTTCTTCTTTTTGATGGAAAAACGTGGAGGAAAAGTTGAATGCAGATGCTGGTTTAATAAATTTGAAGCGTGGCCGAACATTCTTTGAAGAGGCCACCCCATTGAGGTGACTAGAGACGACAAAATCAATAAAGTTCGTGCTGTCGTGTTAGCAGACCGCCGGGTGAAGATTAGAGAGATTACTAATACGGCAAACATCTGACTTCTGAAAAATTAATATGAAGAAGCTATCGGCGAGACGCGGAATAGCGTGATAACTTGAAAGCAGTGTTTAAACTTGTTTAAGAGGAATGCGAGTGAGTTTCTACGGCGTTATGTGACTGTAGGTGAACATGGAACGCCAAAGCTCACCCGGCAAAATGGGTTTTTCTCGGCAAACGTGCGCCAATAAATTGGAAGGCGATTTCGATCAGCCGGCGGCGATTTTTTGAGATCTGCAAGGCATAAGCTAAAGATAAAAAGGCATCAGCATCCAGTAAAACTAGTCCAGTTTCGGTATGAATTTGTTCACCCCATCCATTTCCTGTGGCTGCTTCTTTTTCCAAACTTGAAAAAATAGCTTGACGCAAAGCAGTTTACGCCAAACGAAGCGGTCACTACCGAAACAGAGGCCTATTTTACAAAGTTCGACAAATTATTCTTCGGAAAGCTTCAAAAAGTTGCACTAAAGCATGTAACCCTACAAAGAGATTTTGTCGAGAAATAGATATATTAAATGCAAAACAATCGCCTTCCTGAATGCAGGTATTTATCATACCATCCTCGTATATACAGTTCCAATATATCTCAGGTGCGGATTTGATTTTCCAAATCAAATGAAAGGAAAATACATTCAATCGAATCAAGATTTAGAACATGTTACCGTAAAACCTTCTCATAAGAAATGTAGAAAGCAAAATTAACGCGATGAATCCTTATACACATTACATAATCACGTGCGAAATTCTTTCTGAGAATCGGCTCGGGTTAAAGTAACAATAAAACCGGTAAGTTTAAACGCAACTCGGTACATTATTGAAAGAGAATTGCTTTAGCGTCTAGAAAACGCTCGGTAACAATATCTTCTTCTCTGTGCTAATTTATGTTGACTATTGCCAATACCGCACGACACCACGTTAAATTAAACACTAGCAGTTAAGAAATAAAGTAAATTCGGTAATATACGTAAGAATATACAAACAGTGGGCGTTATAGTAATGTTGCAATTTGATATTGAGTTTTTGTTATTTGCGGTTTCCGTTCGGCCAGGTATTTTCGTCCGTCACCGTACGAAATCTAGGAATTGCTAGTTATAAATGTTGCCATTCGTAAATGGGATCAAGGGCGCGAGGGACAATTTTATTATTAATCAAATGACAAATAGTTTACATAACTCCAATGACAGGTTATTAAGTAGTTAATTAACGAAATTTAGTACTGATTGCGAATTTTATTATTGATTAATTTTATAAATAGGTATAACTCTCTAATTTTGCTATAATATGATCGACATTGACTAATATAAATAAAGAAACATGGCAAGATTATCTAGTAAGCATGACAAACATAGAAGATAATAACGATGAAAACGCAGAATACGAAATAGCACAATAAGCAACAAAAGAAGAAATCAATATTATAAATGGAAAAGCAGGATCAGACAATCTTAATAATAAAATACTCAAAAACGAAAGGAAAGAATTAAGCAAGAATGGTGACATAAAATGCGAGAATTACAGAAGAATAACTTTACTAAACATAATCTACAAAGTACTAACCACAGTGATACTGAAAAGATTAAATAATATCTTGAAAAAGCAATACGAGAATGCTAGAATTGTTTTAGGCAAGGAAAATCAACCAAAAAAAATAAGCAGGCTAATCAAAATTGCACTATTTAAATCTAAGGCAATGGTAGTGACATGAGAGGGAATAACAAATTCAGTACAATAAACAAAAGGAATGGGACTACTTTCGGCAGTTCTCTTCGACATATCTCAAGAAGGAGTAATAACAGTTGCGAAATAAGAGGATCTATAATATAAAAAGTGATGCAACTAATTGCATATGCGAACGATATCGCTGTAGAAAAGACCGTAAAGAAAATAAGTGATGAAGCAAAAAAAAGGAAATTAGAGATAAATCAAAAGAAAACGAAATATATGAAAATCAACAGAGAAAACAAAGTAGAGAATAAACGAGAAATATTAAAATTTGAAGAAGTTCAATCGTTTAAATACCTTGGAACCATTATAAGTAATACTAACGGCAAGGGTGTAGAAATATCACAAAGAATAAAATCAGCAAATTATAAGGCAATAAGGCCTACAGTCGCGTATGCAGCGCAGCATATAAAGTCGAAGAAAAACTGTAAAAGGATTTGAAAGGAAAATAATTAAAAGAATTTACGGACTAAAGAAATAGAGATTAGTACAAAAGACTAACGGATCAAGAAATAAAAGAAATATTATAAGGAGAAGATATAATAAAAAAAATAATTAAAACGAATACGCTGATATGGACACAAATAGAAAAGAAAAAGAATCAATCGCAAAAAAAGATAAATTGGCAAACACAAGAAAGATCACCAAGAGGAAATCCCAAAATTAGATGGGAAGATCAAGTAATAAATAACATTAAAGCCATGGGAATAACTAACTAGAAGAACAAAATTAAAAATAGAAAAGCATGGATAAGAATAGCAGACGAAACAAAGAAACAACTTCTAAACAAAGAAAGACAAATGGCGAAGTGTGACGAGCAGATAGAGGGTAGGTTTAAATTTGCGAAAATTGCTAAATTTTATATTCGTTATGAAACCGAAAAGAAAATGGACCTGTGACAAATGACGTTCGAGATTAAAAATAAAAAACGAAAATAGCTCATTTTCTTCTTTTACCACCAACACCCAACATTTGAACCTTGCAGAAGAAAACTAAGACCTCATTTTCAAGACTACTTTCGATCTTCCATCCAAACGGTGTTTGGTTCTTTTCTGGTCATCGTCAACTTCTGGCTATCATTATGCCACAGCCTTGAGATAATTTAAGACGAGAGTACTGCAACTAGTAGTGCACATATTTCATCACAATTACGATCCCCTTCTGCGTTCCTAGTTTTTATTATTTTATTTATTTACTCCTTCCCAAAAAATAGTGATTTACTGCAGTTGTTGGTCTATTATTTTATATTACACTGGCCGCAATTAAAGATGCACCACCATAAAATGTTTGCAAAATAATAAAAAAATGCTTATACTACTTATAAACATGTAAATGAAAGACAATTCAGCAAAAGAAAAGTAAATAAGATTCGTCCAGCGCGGTGCTAATGGTAATTGCAATAATGCCGGTAGCTACGGAACCCCCCCGGAATGATGTTCTACGACCGATAGTGTTCCGCCACTGTTACGCTAAAAATGTTACCGACTGAAACCGGCGTTGCACAAGCAAGTGCTTCAAAAGAAAATCTTCTCGGGATGGTCCTTCTGGGTGCATCTAAACCTGCTCTACGTGCTTTACCTTGAGTTCCAATACCGTAATAGGGAGGGCGCACTTTTAATTGCAGCCAGCGCTTGTTATTGTTATTGTTATTTCCATTCATTGCTACAAGTAAGGTGCATAATTTACGTAAACTTTGCAAAAACACACCTTTAATTTACCATTAATAAAATATCCAGTTGGTTTCAATTCAAATTCTCGTTAACGTAAACATTACGCGGATTTGTAAACAATCCATTCTCGAACAAATTCCTATCAAGATCGAGTAAAATGATACGATGTGGCTGTTGTCGTTCTGGACAAAATTGTACTCGCTATTGTTGTACTTTGGTTCGATGAATAAAAAATGCTTAATATATCTCGTTGGAGCACGACGATAATTAAAATGTTTAACAGTTTGAAATGTTATGGCTAAATTATTTAATGCGTCATCGAATAAAAATCAATAAAAGCATAATATCGAGAACTTTTGTCAATATGTTATATATAGTCGAAATCAGAAGAAAAGACTCTTTCTGGCGGTACCAAAATCGAATATGGCGGCGATAAGACATAACAAAATTGATGATGGCCAGAAAAAAAAAAACGAAACGACCTATAAAGATTTCGACTACACCATTAGATAGTGAATCTAAAGTGGCTTTGAGAATGTGTTTTTAGTTCTTTTCTGCAAGGTCAAATGAACGTGTTAGAGGTAAAAGAAGAAAACGAAAAAAAAAAGCTTTTTTTCGTTTCTTTGTTTTATCTCGGAGTTCATTTGTTACAGGTCCATTTGCTGTTCGCGTTCATAACAAACATAGAATTTAGCTACTTTACCATAAATCTACCTTTTAGATTCAGTAATAAAGGACCTCCCCAAAATGGAAAATGAATCAGCCTATGTGACAAAAGATGTTTGGAAGATACTCTATGACATCTATTATGTTACGAGAAAATTTTGTCCTCCTTCTATTTACGCAGAATATGCAATTTTACAATTTCCAGAAGGTAGAGATAGCTTATACAAATTTTAAGTAATAAAAGTAGAGTAGTAAAATAGGAAGATAAGAATAAGAACAGAGACGATAAAATTTCCTTCAAAATAAAATATTATAAATTGTAACATGCCACGTGATATACTTTTTCTAAAATATCCAAATCAAAAACTCGCATATTTTATTATCTAATACCATCTTTCTGTCCCCTCTGCATTTCGTAAGACGGCAAAGGACGCCCGGCTAGCCACACCTGTCACGTAAAAACCATCATCACATATAATAGCCGGCAAATAACCCGATAAACTCGTTATTTCATCGCAGTTACGTGATAATTTAGAGCTCCTCTTTCGCAGTTCTCTTCCGAACTCTTGAGGCGTTAAATCGATTAATCGCCGCGAAATCTGTACATCTTTCTTCGATCCGCCGGCGATATCTTCGAAATATTCGATTTAGGAAAGGTGCTATCGGATCGTTCGAGAAAGATGCTACGCTCTCGAGACGGAGATGGAACGGTTGGGAAAACAAGCGCCGACCGCACGGAATATCTTTTGCATAACAACTTCAGCAGATGGAGGTCAGTGATGCCAGCGGTTGAAAACGAAAGTATTGCGTAACCGAGAGCGCTGTCTGAAGTGTGAGTATATGCGGTGCCGTGCCTAATAGGAGATGATTCGGAGAAATGCCATGCTCGGTTGCTCAAGTTGCGGGCGGACGATTCACCTGTCTATACAGGGCGTGTCGGAATCTACAGCGAATGTCGAAGATCAAGGTCTAGTTGGATTGCGTTAAAAAAATGTTATAATTAGAACTGACATTGGAGACGTAAAACGTTAAAGACGCACATTTTAGCCATTTAATTGCCCAAAAAATTGTACCAATAAGCAGAATATATTAAAAAAAAAAAACAAAACAAAAACCATGAAATAGTTTCTAACTTAATTGTCGAGACTTTCAGATTAGAATTAGAAACATTTCAATTGAACTCAAAACGTTTCTTTTTTAGTGGAAAGCTCCATTTTTTTATTACATATTGCAATTCTACGCCAAAAAGTAAGCAACTTTTGTCTGAAACATTGTTTTATTAATTAGATTGTAGATAGAGCTGAGAAGCGAGAATGATTCCCCATATTTATTTTAATAGAAACCCCTATCTTGTATTGCATAGCATATATTTGACACTAGACTGCAGACCAAGTAACTTCGAATTGAAGCATAAGATCCTAGAAGGCGTTGTAATGGTGCAATAGAGCCCACTTAATTTTTCGAAATATCCTCACATTTTTTTCGATAGAAACTACTTTTTAGCGTAGAATTAAAATAGGTAACAAAAAATAGGGGTTTTCGTTCCTATTTTCACCAATTACAGCGCCATCTAATTTCTCCAGATATTCATCTATTAAGATTAAAGTGGGACACCCGGTATGATTAAGAAAACTTTATAGAACCGTCAGGTGTAAGGTTACAAAGTTGGTCCTCAACCCATTCCTAAAGTAGCTTTGTCCACTCTCTTGTTTCTTGCCGTTTGTTTTACTCTCAGCGTCTTTACAATATTTACACTTCTATTTCAACCTCTATTCCTGCTTACTTAGATTCTCGGTAACCACATTTTATTCATTGGTTTGTTGTTGCTTATTCGCATTTGCAGTTGGAATAATTGGATCGTCTCTCATGTATCCTGCCTTTCCTTATTATGCCTGGAACACTTCTAAGGTACCTCATCTCGATGCTTTGAATTCTGTTCTTTATTCTTTTTGCGAGTATCCAATTTTCACATCGCTACGTTAGAACTGATTATCTGGTTATCTTCCAACGAAGTGTTTATGGTTTTACCTTTTCTCCTTAAATCCATGACTTTATACCTTTAGTGAAGTTAATGTTTAAATTTCTGACTGAGGAAACTTCGTTCCATATCCATGTTTGAATATTCATATTATTTATTCTTACGATGTTTCTTGTTTCTCTATACAGCTCTTTGTAAATGGTTATTTCACGTTGTCTTAATCTTTCCAATATCATTTTTTCTTGGTATCGTATCAAATGCTTTTTCCAAGTCTACAAAATCCAAGATGTTTTTCTTATTCGATCTTGTTTGAAAATAAATATATGGTTCTAAATATTTTGAATCTTTGCTCCAGTAATCATTCGTATCCTTTTTATGGAATCCTCATCGAGGTAGTGCTTCACATTGGGTTCTATTCCCTTCTTAAAAACGGGCATAATAATGCCCATTTTCCACTCCTCAGATATAGTTCCCTCATCCCAACATCTATTATAAAAACTCAAAAATTTTTAAAGCGCTCTCTCAAGTACCTGTAGCTTTCCTCAACTTAGCTTAATCCCCTATGGCCTCCAATCTATAGTACCCTAAATCCACCTCTTCATATTTTCACTTTCTGCTAATATTATTCCTTGTTAATTTGTTATACCTAACAGTGCTATTGGCCTGCTGTTGTTGATGGTTTGGCCTTAGCTTTTTCAATACTTCTTCTGGCTTCTTACCAAATTTCTCCCAAGCTTCCTTCTTTGCTAAATTATTTTGTTCTTTATATGGAACATTACTTTCCTCTTTCCTACATTTGAGATAAATTTCTATCTACATTTTTTTTTTCTCCTATCTTGTAGGTCCTTGATTCCTTCGTTCCACCACGCAGTTTGTTTCCTATTCTTACTCACTTTTATTGTACGAGA
>CACRWG010004745.1:0-16103 GCA_902654985.2 Oryctes borbonicus
CTTTACAGTGGCCGGCACGGTCACCAGACTTAAACATTATTGAAAACTTGTGGGGTGAATTGTCACGTCGCGTTTATGGCAGAGGCCGTCAATATTTTACGGTACAGGAACTGAAAACTTCAATAGTGACTGAATGGTAGAATATCCCTCAAACTTATGTGTTAAATTTATATAAATCTATTAATAACAGGCCTATTGGAAGTGATTAAGAACAATGGAGGATCTACGCATTACTGATCACTCATTTGTTGATTTTTGCTTTACATTTGCAACAGAGCGTCTAAATTTTTGTCGCAGAAATTGTTTAAACATTGGAGTAATAATTTATTATTTACTTCATATATTACTGGAGAAGATATTTTTAAGTTTATTTTACTTTTATGAATAAAAACTTAATTAGATATCTTGCTAGTTTCGCAAAGAAATGTTGTAACCCTTAAAACCCGTAAAACATCTTACCGCGTCTAAGTTTTTGTCGGGGAGTGTAATTTAACAAAATAATGTTCAATTTAAAGTGAAGAAAAAAGGTATCAGGCCAGATCCAGAGTATATTGGAGCTATATTAAAACTAAAGGAATTAGAAGACAAAAAAGGAAAAGGAATTGTTAAGCGTAGTAGGCACTAAACATGCTAAATTACCTCACGAAATACATCTCTAAATTTTCACATTTTTTATGCCCTTTTAAAAATACAATAAAAGATAGCATGCATTGATTTTGGACTCAGAACTATTCAGCAGTATTAAAAAGCAAATAATTGAAATTTATAAACTCAAGATGTTTAATTGAAATATTCGCCAATTTGAAACTGCTAGATGTCTTTGTTCAAGAAACTTAACAAAAACTGAGGTTCACTATCCTCAAATTGACAAGGGATTACTTAGTATTGATTTCACTTTCTATTCCCCCTCGATGGTTCTATATTCATGGGTAATTTAAACCTATAAATATGTTGACAGTGGAGAAGATACTAATGACGCTGGGTAGGTAAAAGCATGGTGTGCTAACGTGTTTTTTCTCTCTTCGCATTGCTTTTGTCGTGAGTGATTTCATTAGTACCGTATTGGCATTATTTTTTGGTTATTGTTTCTAGGCTTTTTCTGACGTGTTTGTTGACAGCTATTTGGTAATTACAACAAACTAAAACTGAAACTTTACACCTTTACGGAGGGAAGCGTTTGATTATTCATATTAAAGTTGAATGGAGCCAGCCATAATATTTGTAAAAAGAGTCTTTGACAATATAAGATCTGGTAGGTAGATCGGTACGCCTAACTGGATACATTCTTGACATTAAATTATTTTAATGCAGTATTATAATTAAGCAATTATAAACATATCCTTAGTATTAATGTGAATTTACGACAGATGTTTTCGCAAGACGCTGGCACATTTACTTGAGGGAACTGATCTTTAGAAGATATTCGTAGGGTGTGAATATTTTCCTTCTAATACACGGCGTTTGCATAATCCATAAGCGTGTATTTACGTTATAATGTAAACTAAATTGTAAAAACATACCTTAAGATTTTTTTCTAATTTGGCAAATACCTGAAAGTCACAGTTAAACTTTGAACACAATGAACTTATTGACAAAACTTATGAATGATATTTGGAAGTTACTATGGTTACATATGGGACACCTTAAAGGGAGGATACAGTAAGGGTCGAGAATGTTGTTTATAACTAGAGCGCAACAAGTCGATTGCCTAGCAGTAGCGTGGATTAATCGAAATAAACGTGGGCGTTATTTAGAGCAAAAAGAATAAAAGAATTTATGATAACGCAAATATAATATAGTAAACAAGTTACCGAATGCGCTTAGATGGCTGAAAAAAAATTCGGAAGTGGGGCCTTCAACTCCTGTATCATAGCGTACGTTTCTACAGCGGTCTCTTTGAGACCCGTCCGCTGCGGCGCATATATCTGCTTATATGGAGAAAAAGATCGTTTTACATCTAAGGATGTAATATTCGCGTACTTAAAGTGGTCTTCGAATTTGTATAACGGATCTTCCGCAATGCTATTGTTAAAAAGATGGCGTAATCTAGAAAAATCGACAATTTTATGTAATATAGAATTAAATTTTTCTCCGACCGAAACACTTTTTTTCTCATTTAAAATATGTAGCGCTGTTTGTACGTGGTTAACAATTTCACACGAATTCCGTAAGGAGAACGAAGTGTTTTGTATTTTTTTTATTGCGTCGGCTACTGGAACGTAATTCTCATTAATAGTTTTTAAATCTGCTGCAACTTGAGGATTTTGGAATTGCATTTGACTTAGCTTTATTGCAGCTGCTTCTTTAGCGTCCAGTTGTAAAATCACCAATTTGATCTTTTCAAAATGTTTAAAATAATAACATGCTGCCATGTATCGCATCGTGTAAGAATTGGCCACGGCGGTTCTGGTATGTCAGGACGGTGTGAACGAAATAGCCGAATACGTTTCGGTGATTTAAGAAAAACTGCTTTCGTCTGTGCTATTAGTTGGTCCACATCGGGATAACATTTTCGTATACACACAACTACAAGGTGTGTGTAACAACAGTTTCGGCAGTACATCTTTGTCTTTAACAGGCTAGCAAATACGGGTGTGACGGCTCTTTCAAGGTTAATTTCATCTATACTTAGCCACACGTGTTCATTTTTTACTGCGGTTTTCACATAATTCTCAATCTTCTCGCAGACTGACGGCGAATACCTACGTAGCGTCTGCGGACTTAGTAGTTCCACGTTGAATTGTATTTCTTCCAAATATATTGCATATATTGCACGCACTTAATATCACATAACAGAAATGCTTTATACGGTCTCCTTCCGGTTTTTTTTTTTTTTTTTAATTTGTGATGCACTATTTACATGGATCCTACACATATATAGTTTCCAACATATTATTATTTCAGTATTTGTTTTATCAATTACTTTTATGTGTGTTACTCTTCTGCATTCTGATGTTATCATTGTGATTTATTATTGATATTTTTATATTCACGAAAGAATTTATGTAGTATTCTTTTACTTGCAGTTGAATAAATTAGGGTTACAAATAAAAGAATGTCATTCTGGACGAAGAAATTCGAAACGTATCGTCTCGGAACAGATTATGCAGAAACCTCGGGACACAGAAAAAAAATGTGTTTTTAAAATATGAACAATTTATACCAAGAATTACAGCACGTTTATTTAATCTAACAAAATATGTATTGGAACTAACAAAAATGATAGTTGGATTTATGATAAAGAGTTACTGCCACGTTTTACTCTACATTTAAGTTTACACTGCATAAGTACAGTACCGTTTATATATTTGGGGACGATTAAAAAAATACAGTTTTCTTTTAAATCGAATAAAAACAAAAAGTTATTTGTAATTTAATTTACTTCTGTACATTTAGTACACTATACAAAACTAAAAATATTCCAAAAAGAAATGTTGTACTAATTATAATCAGGTCTATACGGATTTTTCGTCTATATGTACACCCTTTGACTTAATTACTGCAGTACATATTCGTGGCATTCTTAGAATTAAAGATTTCAAAAATGTTGCTGGGATCTCGGTCCATGCTTGCTGGAGCTTTCTCCGTAAATCTTGTGAACTAATCACTCCTTTTTGCCGAATCCTTCTGTCCAGTTCATCCCATATTAATTCGATAGGCGGCAGGTCAGGAGACTGAGCTGGCCAAATCATTCTTTTTAAACGATCTTCTTCTTCCAGAGATGCTAGATAATTTCTGCATATACGAGAAGAATGGTTAGGGTCGTTATCCTCTTGACACGTAAAGTTTCGACCTCGTAATCGTTCCCCACTTGGTACAGCATTCTCTTGTAATATTTTGAGATAGCCCTCTTTACGAAGTATTCCCTGTATTCTTACTAAATCACCTACAGCTGTTCTCGCAAAACAGCCCCAAACCATTACGTTACCTCCACCGTGCTTCACTGTAGGTGAAATACACTGTTCACTAACACTTTCACCAACTTGTCGCCTAACAAACGTCCTCCGTTTGGAGCCAAATGTTTCAAATTTGGACTCATCTGTCCACAGCACGTTGCACCACTGTTCGAATGTCCAATGTCTGTGTTCTTGTGCCCACTGCAATCTTTTTCTTTTATTTTGAACTTTCAAAAGCGGTTTTCTGGCAGCTACTCGTCTCTTTAAGCCTGCCGCAATTAATCTTCGTTTCACGGTCGAATGCGAAATAGGATTTCTTCGTGAAACATTGACTTGCTGCGTTATTTCCGGAGCCGTTAGGAATCTGTTTCTTTTTGAAACAAGAACCATGAACTGATCCTCAGCAGCTGTTGTCTTCTTTTTGCGTCCAGAACGTTTCTTATCGGCCGAAGAACCCGTTTCCGCCACCCGTTTTAATGTTGTAAATACACCATTTTTCGATATTTTTAATTTTTTCGCAATAACTGCCATTGAGTATCCTTCATTACGTAAAGTAATAATAGCAGAACGCGTTTCGATGGAAATTGCTTTTCGTTCTGCCACTTCAGCACCACCCGTTTATTACGATAGTTAAATTTAAACTAAACTACTATCAAGATCGATTTTATTTTAAATACAAGACGACATCTGCTTTGTTTATTGTACTAAGTGTTCTCACATTATTCCTTTGTGGAAATATTCGACAATATTTTCAAGTTTACGTTTATAACCCCATAAAAGCGATTAAGAGGAATTTTGCCTGAGGCTGCGGTAGAATATAAATGCGTTATAAATTTGATGGGATAGAAGAGAATACTGTTGTAAATTATGTTCATACATGTAGAAATGAAATACTCTTTCATATAAAACACAATCAATTGTCAATATTTCAATTTTGCTTATTTTTCGGACTTTTTCTTAATCGTCCCCAAATATATGAACGGTAGTGTATATATTTTCTGGGTGGCAGAAGGACGAACGTTTCCCATTCCTATTTGAAGAGACGGCTGCGTGAGCAGGAGACAGTGTTTGTTTCGACCAATTCTTTAATATTTGCAATATATGCATTATTCTCCGGAGGAATTCCTGCATGACATCTTATCGCAAGCGACGGCTTGGCAATTATTTTCCCAATTTGAACAATTACCTTTTTTATGTAAGTAGCACTTCCTCCCGTTCCTATCGCTAATTTACGTTATATAATATAGTAAATTACGTATTTCCCATTCTCTTATCTGCATGAATTTTCATTATTAACAAGAATACAGACCGCAAAAATAGAAAAAACCTCGATTAGCGTAGTTTTAGATATTCCATTCACGAAATATTTTCGGAATGCCGGAAATTCAAAGAAATAGACGAACTCTTACAAATAGAGTGAAGCAACAACGAACTTTGATACCGCAACGCCTTAGTTGTGGATGATAAGTAATAATCGCCTTCTATAAATAGCGGAAAACAAGTGCAAACCCATTCTATTTCGGGAAATTCTATATTAATTGTAACGTTCCTTTATATGGATATTGGGAATGCTTGTTGGGTAAACGGTGACTTAATTGTGTATTCCTAATTATTTAATCATAATTGCACTTTACGAGTTTATTTTTAGTCAGATTTAATATGATCATTGCCGTTTCATCGAATGTTTGTGTTATGTGAATTGTACTTGAACAATTTCGAATTATCCTACGCTGTAATAGCCTCAAAGTGGCATAAGTTGTGGAATAAAACGTTATTCCATAATGTCAGTTAACTATTCTTTCGAATTTGACGCGGAATGACGGAACACGTCACTTTTTAGTCTAAAAGGTACGCCTATCTAAGGAAATTTTAAATATACGGAATGATCCGTGTACACACTACCCGACAAAAACATCGTTTCTATTTACGAAACAAAGTTTATAGACATTATATAAAATGTAAATGAGGGTTATTAAAACTTGTTATGTAAATAGTCCATTTATAGATATTTCTGGGTATTTATTGCTTTATGAGGGGTAATTGAGATTTTCCCAGATCAAAATAGGAATTTTAAGTGCGACGAAAATTTAGACCCTGCGCATTTATTACATTAACATAAGCAAAAATGTTTTAATTTGATACTTCTCTTTATATGCAGCGGTTGTGCTGGTAAAGTGTACACATTTCACCACAAGAAATTATATTTTATAAAGTGTATGCAATATGGGTAGAAAAAAGCAATTATCCTTGATAGAAAGGGGTAAAGTTCTAGCCTGGCACCAGGATGGTGTTAGTAAGAAGGAAATTGCTCGTCGGTTACGAAGAAGCGATCATTCCGTTAGAAATTTCCTAAAAGATCTGGAAAATTACGGCAAACCAAAAGGCCAGGGGCGACCGAAAGCTGTAAGTGAGCGGGATAAACGCATGATATTGCGGTGTGCATCCAATTCTTCTGCGTCGGCGAGAGTTATTGCAGAACAGGCGAGGGTACAAACGCACGTGCGTAATGCTCGAAGGATTTTAAAGGCGTCATCGGTAATATCACGGAAGAAAATGTTGAGAAAACCGCCACTTTCGGCGAAACACAAAGAAGCGAGGTTGAGATTTGCTGAAGAACACGTATCCTGGAAGAAACAATGGGAAAAAGTTATATTTTCCGATGAGAAACGTTTTAATTTGGACGGGCCGGATGGGTATTCGCATTATTATCATGATCTGAGAAAGGAACCAAAAGTGAAAATGACCGGACGATTAGGGGGTGGATCTGTGATGATATGGGCAGCGATTGGATTTCGCGATAAAAGTGGAATAGTGTTTTGCACCAACAAAATGACATCTGTATGTATAAAGACTTATTGCGTGACAATCTGCTACGTTTTGGAAACCAATGCGCCGGGCGCAATTTTGCTTTTCAGCAAGATAACGCGCCAATTCATAAAGCAAAAACCATTACTGAATGGTTTAAAGAGAAAAAGATTAAAACTTTACAGTGGCCGGCACGGTCACCAGACTTAAATATTATTGAAAACATGTGGGGTGAATTGGTACGTCGCGTTTATGGCGGAGGCCGTCAATATTTCACTGTACAGGAACTGAAAACTTCAATAGTGACCGAATGGCAGAATATCCCTCAAAATTATGTGTTAAATTTATATAAATCTATTAATAACAGACTATTGGAAGTGATTAAGAACAATGGAGGATCTACGCAGTACTGATCACTTATTTGTTGATTTTTGTTTTACATTTGCAACAGAGCGTCTAAATTTTTGTCGCAGACATTGTTTAAACATTGGAGTAATAATTTATTATTTAGTTCATATATTACTGGAGGAGATATTTTTAAGTTTATTTTGCTTTTATGGCGAGCTGATTTCAACAAGTTTTGATACCTGCTTACGGCTTGAATGAGTAATAATCATTTGCAAGATGGTTAAGATGGGAATTTCTTTAAGAGAGATATAATATTTATTGCCCACGTTGCTGCTAAGACTTTTTGAAATAAAAATAATTTCGCCAACTAAGCAATATAAAGTTAAACAATAGCTATTCCTACAGTGATAGTGATATTTAGTAAAATGTTTCTTAAAAATTATTTGATTATGTGCTGATTTTAGTAAAAAGGCCTAACTGAACTAACAATGAATAGCTCCATTCAACTTTTGGTAATGAAACACCTTCAGAAAAGACTGTTTACAGATTGTCGTCGTAGTCTGTGTGCTTCCGTCCTGAATTTCGTGAGGGCCGAAATCGGTTGTTACAAAAAACATCGATGATTGAAGAGGGTAGGCATGCGACTTACTGTGAGATAGAGGCATCCTTAGGTACACTACCGTTCATATATTTGGGGACGATTAAAAAATACAGTTTTCTTTTAATTCGAATAAAAACAAAAAGTTATTTGACCTAATTACTGCAGTACATATTCGTGGCATTCTTAGAATTAAAGATTTCAAAAATGTTGCTGGGATCTCGGTCCATGCTTGCTGGAGCTTTCTCCATAAATCTTGTGAACTAGTCACTCCTTTTTGGCGAATCATTCTGTCCAGTTCATCCCATATTAATTAGATAGGCGACAGGTCAGGGACTGAGATAGCCAAATCATTCTTTTTAAACGATCTTCTTCTTCCAGAGATGCTAGATAGTTTCTGCATGTACGAGAAGAATGCTTAGGGTCGTTATCCTCTTGAAACGTAAAGTTTCGCCCTCGTAATCGTTCCCCACTTGGTACAGCATTCTCTTGTCATATTTTGAGATAGCCCTCTTTACGAAGTATTCCGTGTATTCTTACAAAATCACCTACAGCTGTTCCCGCAAAACAGCCCCAAACCATTACGTTACCTCCACCGTGCTTCACTGTAGGTAGAATACACTGTTCACTAACTCTTTCACCAACCTGTCGCCTAACAAACGTCCTCCGTTTGGAGCCAAATGTTTCAAATTTGGACTCATCTGTTGACAACACGTTGCACCACTGTTCGAATGTCCAGTGTCTGTGTTCTTGTGCCTACTGCAATCTTTTTCTTTTGTTTTGAACTTTCAAAAGCGGTTTTCTGGCAGCTACTCGTCCCTTTAAGCCTGCCGCAATCAATCTTCGTTTCACGGTCGAATGCGAAATAGGATTTCTTCGTGAAACATTGACTTGCTGCGTTATTTCCGGAGCCGTTAGGAATCTGTTTCTTTTTGAAACAAGAACCATGAACTGATCCTCAGCAGCTGTTGTCTTCTTTTTGCGTCCAGAACGTTTCTTATCAGCCAAAGAACCCGTTTCCGCCACCCGTTTTAATGTTGTAAATACACAATTTTTCGATATTTTTTCGCAATAAGTACCATTGAGTAACCTTCATTACGTAAAGTAATAATAGCATAACGCGTTTCGATGAAAATTTCTTTTCGTTTTGCCATTTTAGCACCACCCGTTTATTACGATAGTTAAATTTAAACTAAACTACTATCAAGATCGATTTTATTTTAAATTCAAGACGATATCTGCTTTGTTTGTTGTACTAAGTGTTCTGTGAATCTCACATTATTCCTTTGTGGAAATATTCGACAATATTTTCAAGTTTACGTTTATAATCCCATAAAAGGGATTAAGAGGAATTTTGCCTGAGGCTGCGGTAGAATATAAATGCGTTGTCATGATGGGATAAAAGAGAATACTGTTGTAAATTATGTTCATACATATAGAAATGTTTACTCTTTCATATAAAACACAATCAATTGTCAATATTTCAATTTTGCTTATTTTTGGGAGTTTTTCTTAGTCGTCCCCAAATATATGAACGGTAGTGTATATCGAAGACTGCAGTACCATGGACATTTAAGTCTGGTCCTTCCATATAATTTGACCCATGACCCCCTACCTACTACCTATTCCAAAATTTCAGAGTTCCATTTAACATTAAAACTTCTAGCTAACGAGTTTCGTGAAATAGCCTGTAGATATATGAATATTGTCAATATAGCAACTTATTTTTTTTTTCTGTCGCAGAGAAGATCGAGCAAAGTGAGTGTCTGATATCAAAGTTGATATTGCTACGTCAGTGTGAGTTCCTTTCAAACGGTTAATATTTCCCAGGTTTTGTTTGCGATTCTTCGCACGGTTATTTCTATGCGATCTTGCGAAGTTTGGTCTATTAGTACCGGCGAAAACAGCAATTGGACAGATAATTAATTCCTATAGTAAGTCCTTGTTTGAGGATGATTATTTATGTAAGTGTTGGGGAACGGTGAAAATGTAAAAAAAACTGTGGTTAGAGACATAGACGACAAATTCTAACAGCATTACTAAAAGTAATGGCGTTTTTCCCATAGTCCTGTTAGAAATAGCCTGGCATAAGGTGTGTGAGAGCAAATCTCATATGTCTTCGTATGACATTTCATAAGCTCCTAACGCATGGAATTGTTTTCTTAAGATTTTTTTTTATTGATGCAGGATAATAAATCATTTGATTTCCCAAAAGAAAAGAAACTAACATGGCGGTAATCCCATTAAAACATTTATTGCAAGAACAGTATATAAAAAAGAAAATATGAAGATATAGAAAAAATCTCATCAGCATATTTTAAAGGAAATCTCTCCAGTTTCATGGTCGAACTTAAACGTGTAATCGATTCGACCTTGAAAATCGCGGTTATTGATCAGCTGAACACCTTGTCTCACATGCATGTCCCATTTAACGGCTTCGTTTATTTCCACCTGTGCTGTCGGACCGGTCGTTATGGTGTACTCCTCGTCGAAAATCCAATCTACCCATAACGCTATACCGTTGCAGGCGCCGTGTCTGTAAAAAGAATGTGTAGAATTAATGCTAATCGAATGTCAAAATCGATAATGGATATTGTAAGAATAAATTATCAATAAACTACTCGTACAACAATTTAAATGGCGTTTCTATTCGATTTTTATACAAACCAATGGGTTAAATTAGATATTCTATGATTTCGCTTGAGGTTAAATTTTTTTTGTGGAGAAGTAGTTTATAAATTGAAATAAATTTAAAGTAATTAGTGGAACCATTCGGAGTGTGACGTTCAATTTACCAAACAAACAAACTCTGGAATGTACCTATTTCAAATGTTTGAAAAATGTATCTCGGCGATTATTTGTAGCAATCCTAATAGAATTTATTCACTTATGAGAAATAATGCAAATTAGTAGGATTGGAATATGTTGTTGTAGACTTCCGCGCTTTCTTCTTCTTCTTACTTTCTTAAAAAAAAAATGTTTCCAGGTTGAAACTGGATCGCAATTGCATGAGTCTGCCGACGTTTCGCTCTCAGTTACATGGAGATTCTTCTGGGCTGCTGCATGTTGTGACGCTGCTGTGAGTAGTGCGAGCGAGCACAATCATCCTTCTCACAGCAGCGACACAACATGTAGCAGCCCAGAAGAAACTCCAAGCAATTAAGAGTGAAACGTCGGCAGACTCATGTAATTGCGACCCATTTTCACCTGGAAAAATTTTTTTTTTTTAAGAAAGCAACGACCGCGGAATTCTGCAACTTATTCCAATCCTGCTAATTTACATTATTTCTCATAAGTGAAGTGACGACGTTCGGTGCAGTTTGCTAGCGAGTGTTAGTCAGCCAAGCGTCGATCGGGTATATGCAGTAGCGTAGATAAATTAAAAGTTATATTTTGTTAATAGTAAAGTATGTTTTTAATACGATTGTAATAGGAATTAACTATGATATATTTTTGTAAATTGTTCGTTGTAAATTGGTTTCGTTGGTAAGTTAATATATTTTTAAATCTAGAGAAAGATCTTTCTACGTCACATGAAGTAACTGGTGCGAAGTGGAAGTATGTCATTAAATTCTTATATTTTAAACATAAACTTTCATTCTGGGTAGTGAAAGTGTTGGAAGTGAAAGTTTCTTTTAATAGCAGATAATCTGGATTTCTTTGTAAAACCGCATTAATTTTGTTCCGTATTTTTTCGCCAATCGATCCCTCTATACTTTTTAAATAAATAATAAAAAAAAATTTAAACAATGATTCTAAGTGTTGAAGGGATTCAGTTAATTTTAAATTTTTGTTTTCGAGAAATTTGATCGTTTTTGTTGCGCTTGAGAAATGTTTATTAATAAATTCTAATTGCTCGACTAAATCTTCTTTTACAATTAATGCTTGGACTGCTGTAACACTGGAAGCATCTCGTTTTAAGTTTAATACAAACGGTTTTAAAATACGAAAGTGTTGGGTATAAAAAAATGCGGCTTCTAATCATGAACCTCGTCGTGTTAATACAGGTTCTGGTGGCAAAGGTATATTCGGGCACATTTCTTTATATAACTTTATCCTAGTTGGTGCTTTCAATAAAATCTTTTTAAATGAGTTAATTAATGAATTAACATCGGGAAATTCTTCACGAATAAGTTCAGCAATGCGATGTATTCCACGCACAACACATGTTAGATGTAATACGTTTTTCAGCTCGTTACCTGTTTTTAACATTACGCTTGCAGAATTCGAGAGAAAGAGTAGAACTTTTAACCAGCTACATTTTCTACGCTGTTAATGATAATGTCGGCAATATAGTTTGCAGTGAGACGCAATCTGATTTTTGTAGCTACTAAAAATGACATTGGAGGATTTTCCCTATGCAATGTGCCAACTGTTACATTAACAACGCACCTTCCTTTAATGTCTGTCGCTTCATCTGCGCTTATCCAGAGATAATTCTCACCTGATTTGATTTATTGTTTTGTCGAATAGCTTAGGTACATAATATTTTCTAATTGTCGGCGGATGGGGAATATCTTGGTTGGTATATTTTTTAAGAAACCCATGAAAAAGTAGATCCTGTAATTTTTTATATTATATATGTAGGCTTTTTTATGTTGTTGTCTAGGGTGTCTCCTTTATAAATAATAACACTTTTAATTTAAAGATAAAAATATATTAAAATACGATAAATTAAATTAAACGAAATCACTACACTTTGACTGTTACTACATCTGCGTTCAGAACGTCTAATACCTATAAAACTTGCGTCTTAAAATATGCAACAAAGCAAGATTCGATTAGCTGTATATGGTGTGTCGTCGCTTACGTCTTTTTAGCGAATACCTCCCTCAAACTACGCTAGCATCTGCGATCGTCGCCGGAATTTAACGAATTATTATTTATAATATTTAACGAATAGTGAAGAGTTTGTGCAAAGTCTTTTAAAACAGCCAGTAAAATTAAAGTAATGTCGGCAAGAAAAGAATTATCAACAGAAACGCGCGTTCAAATAGTGGCATATCACAACATCGGTAAAAGTAACCGAGAAATTGCTACATTATTGAAATTAAACCGTAGAACTGCGGATTATAATGGGAAAAAGTATCAAACAAGTGGCAGTGTATCGAATAAACGGCGACCCGAACGGCCAAAAATAACAACACCAGCAGAAGATCGTGCTATGGTAAGGTGGTGTGGTAGAATACAAAGACGTTGGAAGATTGGAAGAAAGTACTCTGGACCGTCGAATCTAAATTTCTCACTTTTGGTTCAAACAGAAGGACATTTGTTCGTAGATCGAAAGGGGAGCGAGCACTTGAATCCTGTGTTATACCAACAATAAAACATGGAGGAGGATCAGTTATAATTTCGGGTTGTTTTGGCGGTACTTCTCTGGGACTTTTGGTCAAAATAGATGGTATCCTGAGCAAAAGAAGACTATAGGGAGATTTTGGAGAGGAATGCTATCCCAGCTGGAAGAGAAGCCAAGATATGCCGTGAGTATTTAGAACAGCTGAAGCGCAGAAACCAAATTATTGTTATGAAATGGCCGCCCCAAAGTCCACATCTCAATCCAGGTTCGAAAATCTGCTCCAACATCGTATACGTGGAGGAAAATAGAGCCACTAACACTAGCGAAGCTGTTAAAAAGAATGCCGAAACTGTGTGTGGCAGTAATAAAACCGAAAGGTGGACATATTGACAAATTTAAGTCAATTTATGATTATCATTGTTCAAAAATTGACAAACACATTATTTTTATAACTGTTAAACTACTTTGTATAAGCACAGAATAAAGGTTTATTTTATAATTAGTATTTGACTTGTTTTTGTAATATTTTAAGGGTGGGTAAACACTTATGGCCGGTAGTGTATATATAATTATATAATATAATATATAAATAATAAAGCATAAATCAATTACAAATTTATCAAGTGGTATTCAATATGCCTCATATTTTTCAGATGCCGCTCAAGAGTATATTTGCCCCTCAATCTTTTCGCAGGAGAAATGGTGCAAAGCACTTCTTTTTTGTTAATGACAGTGAAAATGATGCCATATTCTAAAAATTCTACTAAAATAAAACGAAAGAATAGGAAACAAGTAAATATTAAATAAGGATCAAATATATAAAACGAAATGTAAACTCTAAAGAATATTCGAAAAATTATGAGAGTGTCTAACAAAATAAACCGAAAATGAAACTTCTAAAAAAGGGCAATGACAAAATAAACGAAAAAAGACACTTCTACAACAGTACAGTAACAATATAAACCAAAACTAAAACTTCTAAAGTAGGGCAGTAATGAAATAAATGAAAAAAGCACTCTTAAAATCGCGCAGTAACAAAATATACCAATATACTGGCCAGTAATGTCGTCGCTCTCCGCCTATTTCCTACGTGGCGAGTTACACACATGTGAGACTAAGCCTGCCACCTAACGTAACGTAAATGACAAATTGCACACTCTAGACATAAGCTTCGCGAAATTAGCAGAGACTGGTGTTTATTCGTCCTATGAGAATGGGTTCGTGTTGCCTACTGGTTTCCCCGAAGGTCGACAAAACACGCGTCTGTCTAGTCCAATTTCGTGAGGCATACAGAAAGTGGCGAACTTTGGTCATGAGTTTTAGTTGTGGCTTACATTACCTTGAACTAATTGAAGGCACTAGCAAAAACAAAGTGAAAATCGTAGCTAGCAATTAGCGATTGTCAAAAGGCGCAACAACCGAATTATCTTTCATGAAACATCTTCTGTATTGTGGAATTTATTTTTTATAACGTAAAAATCATTTGAGTAAATTGCAACTATTTTTGTAAAAAAAGTTTACTCTTAGAGCGCGTTGTATGAACAAATCCATCGATAACATGACGTGGGAATTCTGAATTTATGAAATACCTACTCATAAGAATATAAATATAACTTATGCCTTTCAGTAGACGAACAATAATGTTTATTTTGTGAAATCATACTATGTACATATAGAAGTAAGTGTGTGTATTATGTATACTATTCACACATAAGCACTTGCGTATATATTATATATATCTACTATATTTGAACAGACGCTACAGTGTGCGAGAAGCAAACGCAGCTAAGAAAACACACAAATACAAACAAGTTTGCTTGCTACAGTCAAATATTGTTCTAAACATACAAAAAAGTACGTCAATGTGGATTTAGGTAAATTATACTTTAATCGCTTTCATAAAGTGGCTGCATGTATTTAAATATGACAATTTCATATCAAAACCTCATCCGAACCGTTCCATATGTTACGACATCTATTAAAATACTACTGCAGATGCGTTCTAACGAAACGTAACGATAGCAAGGACTGTGACGTAGTATTACAAACACTAAGTAACGGCACACGCCGCACCATACAAATTAATTGTTTTAAACTTATGTGGTGCAGAGTGTGCCGATACTTTAATGTTTGCCTAGTAAAATTTAACAAGAATCCTTGTGTCGCTTTCACACTAACTGCAGTGATAGGTAAAAGTCTGAAAACACCAAAGTATCTCCAATAATATTGTCAATCAAGCCAATACAATCCTTCGGCAGTCCCAGAAAATTGTCTTTGTCTTTTCTCCCAGAGTTCCTTGATTTGTCCAGATTGTTCCTTTTCTCTTTATTACTTCCTGTGTTTTTGCTTACCAAATTTAATATAATTGATTCACGATCCCAACCAAATTGATTCGATTAGAACTCGACTTGGACAGGGTATTAAATTTTATGAAGCTTCCATGTTTAAGATTATTTTTTACTACTCAAACCAATATTAAACTACAAAAATGTTTCAATGTTTTTGAAGGTTTCAACAGCTTCTTGAGGTCTGTCGACGCACCTTTTGTTCGACAAACGAGAACAAAAAGAAGTCATTAGGCGATAAATCGGATGAATGCGGGCATTAATTATTATAGAAGGCAAATCACAAGCTGGTTTGGGATGCATTTTTTCGGGTTTATATTTTGTCTATCTGGCAGTTCTATAAATACCGAATTTTACGAAAAACAGTGCATAAGAATTAGATTAAAGAAATTCGTAGACAAAAACCATCTTGACATGGAATTATGTACACTCACCGACAAAAACTTAGACGCGGTAAGATGTTTTACGGGTTTTAAGGGTTACAACATTTCTTCGAGAAACTAGCAAGATATCTAATTAAGTTTTTATTCATAAAAGTAAAATAAACTTAAAATCTCCTTCAGTAATATATGAATTAAATAATAAATTATTACTCCAATGTTTAAACAATTTCTGCGACAAAAATTTAGACGATCTGTTGCAAATGTAAAACAAAAATCAACAAATGAATAATCAGTAATGCGTAGACCCTCCATTCTGTCATTCAGTCACTATTGAAGTTTTCAGTTCCTGTACCGTGAAATATTGACGGCCTCCGCCATAAACGCGACGTGCCAATTCACCCCACATGTTTTCAATAATGTTTAAGTCTGGTG
>CACRWG010004746.1:0-16068 GCA_902654985.2 Oryctes borbonicus
ATGTTAGTCTTTGCATAGTTGGCCACCTCACTGCCTTAGATCCTTTAACATCTGGCTTAGGAAATTGTCGATTTATTTATATTATTTATTTCTATTTCTTTATCTCTATCCAATATAAGCGTTTTATAGTTCTTATCAAGTTTAGAGCTGCTTGCAATCGGCACTGTTTTAACTTCCTTCAACAGCACCTTACCGTGGAAGATTGACTGTAGATTGTTAATCTAGCTTTCTTGGATGTGGATATGCTCTACGTTAAGCAGATTTTCACAGCATCCGTTAGCTTGGTTCTCATCACTTGCATGATGTACAAATACATATGTTAGTCTTTGCATAGTTGGCCACCTCACTGCCTTAGATCCTTTAACATCTGGCTTAGCAAATTGTCGATTTATTTATATTATTTATTTCTATTTCTTTATCTCTATCCAATATAAGCGTTTTATAGTTCTTATCAAGTTTAGAGCTGCTTGTAATCGGCACTGTTTTAACTTCCTTCAACAGCACGTTATTGCGGAAGATTGACAGTAGATTGTTAATCTAGCTTCCTTGGATGTGGATACGCCCTATGTTAAGCAGATTTTCACAGCATCTATTAGCTTGGTTCTCATCACTCTCATGATATACAAATTCATATGTTATTCTTTGCATAGTTGGCCACCTCACTGCCTTAGATCCTTGTAACATCTCCCAAAGAAATTGTCGATTTATTGACACTTTTGTTAATACATGAGCTTCATACAAGCATATTTTCAGGTGCTTCGTTTTTTTTTTATAGAAGGAACCTTGCTTCTCTAAATGCTTAGAGGAACAGAGATTCCAGGCGATTGGTTTTAAGCCTTATATTACACGCTTTTTTGTGAAAACGAAAACTTACGTCTTTTGCGATTAAAATTATTACTTTCCAACTCACAAATAATTTGAACTATTTACTAAATAGTGCGTTTCTTAGTTTAATTCCTTTTAAAAAGTGCTTTTGTAGTTAACTTGCGTACACAGTTGGTATATTGTGCCAAGCGTATTGTAAATTCTATTTGATGATAATGGTTAGTCACATTGTCATATACCTCTCATTATTTGATAATCCGCAGCTTGTTGCGATACAAAAACTTCATCTACAATTGGCGCTATTTAAAATTATCGGGAAACACTTAAGAAGGTAAATTAAAAACTTACTGACCTTCGCTGATTCATGCATGTGCGTATGCATGCGTGAAGTACTCGCTCTTATAAAAACACTGGCGCCATTTATAATTCCCGGAATAATGGCTTCAACTTTGTGTCTTACGAAGTACACTTTATTGTGCTGTTTAATCTCATTTATCAGAACTTCCAAGCACCCGAGAGTAATCCATTTTTATCAATCCAATTGATATTGCGATAATATCAAGCTTTAGTCAATACTTATGCTTATCTATTTATACAATTTTGCGAATAATGACTCAATTCTTGTTCACAATGACTCATTTAATGTCAGTATGTTTAGGAGTCGTAACTTTTTATGCTAGCTTAAGTAAAATGTTCATCTATTTTGCGATAAAAGAATTATTCTGCTAAGAGCATCGCATATAGTGTCATTTATGTTCATATTGGGTTACTACGACATCAAAGGTCTTTGAAATCCTTTTTTCCAATCAATAATTATGTTTTTGGGCAATTTTGCTCAGTTTTTCGTATTATTTCCATGTATGTTGTAATAATTGAAAATTACACCGCGTCAAAAAGGTTATTTGAGCAGATAAATCGGTGAAAAGTTAAATCTCGCTCTGTCGACTGTAAAACATATTTTCCGATATCAGAAGAAACGCGTGAATTGGAAGAACGTACGCGTTCCGGACCATCATGAATAACCGCGGCGGATTATTGTTTACTTCCATTAGCAAGCAAACGAAACCAGCGATGAACGGCACCGGAGATCGTAGCGAATTCAATCGGGGAAGGCAAAATCCGATTTCTGTCGGCGCAGTGGAACGTCAACTACGACGAACTAATTTACACGATCGCGTAGGAGAGCGCGAACCACAAAATTCGACCGTAGAACAAAGGAGGAATGTTTCGTAGATTGACTAATCTATATTTCAAATGTTCGGTCAAAGAGGAAGGTGTTTTGTGAGACGATCAAACACGGCAGGAAATAAGGCGAAAATAACACTGTAGGTATCGTGATGTGAGAAACCTGCCATTTTTTCCTGGTTTCCTGGTTTCCGGGCAGGGTTCTATTTTATGCAGGAGGGATATCCAAAAAGTACTGCCCGAATTTGCAAAAATGATTTGGATAAGCAGAATCCAATCCAAATATTTTATTTATTATCACATGATCAGCGCAGAAGCTCAACCTAAATCACATTGAACATTTATGGATTGCACTCCAAGAAGAATGGAATAGTATTCCACAATCTACTTTGCAGAAATTAATCGAAAAGATGCGTCGACCCACGCGAGTTATTATCAACGCAAAGGGTGGATTTTTTGAGAAGAACAATTAGAAAGTACTTTGTTCCCTATGAAATAAGTTGTTTTTTTAGCAGTAATTTATATTAGATAGAATTGTTTGGTTGTAACTCAAATTATTCAATTTGTTACATTCGTCCAATAACGTATTTCTGTATTATGTTACGGGAGAAAACTAACTGACGATAGAGAGGAAGCCCTTTAAGCAAGCGACCTCGATCTTTTCTAACTTTAACTTCGCGCTTGTATTATACCTGCATACGAGCACGAAGCACTTACGACCTTAGAACGCTCGGAGTTGATGAGATAAAATCGCGCTGCGTAGGCAGTTCGAAAAGCACAACTTGAGCGTGCTCGTTTTTTCCTAACTATTTCCTGTTTTCGAAACATTTTACTTCGGCTTTTATTAGTAACGGTACAGCGCAACGATAGCGGGGAAGAAATTATCGATTGTAATGATGTAAAATTAAGAGAAAGTTCAAAACTGAACTAGTGATTAAATGTTGGGTTTTTGCATTTAATGATTGCGAGCTAAATCGATATAGAGAAATAAGATTCATGTTCCCTGGTTCCCAATTCACTATTTAGTTTGAAACGAATGGAACTAATCTTTTGTTATAAGTTATAACATAAGATAAATATATGTGGATCAACGCACGATGTAACGAAGAATGTAACCAAGGCAAAACTCAACTCATTATCGAATTTAGACGATTTTGTTGAGTTTATTGATTTAGGTAATGAAATATTAAAGATTGTATCAGTGCTGCTACCTCTACCGTTTCAGATCTTTCCTACTGATTTACTGATTTTTACTATTTTTTTATGATTTCTTTATTTTTTTTTTTACGATTGTTCCACGTAATACCAATTGATACAGTTATCTAATGGTATATACATGAAACAGAAAAATATCCAGCGGACCTCCGACGCTAAATCGTTTTAAATTATGAGCGCCATAGGGCGCGTTTTATAGTTACAAAAGTAGGTAAATCACCGAGTAAGTTGCCCGAAGCAATAAATATGTTGTTATTTCATCACTTTTTGTAATTTTGAAATTATTTAAATTAACTTCGCTATAAAATTTTATTTTCCTTTAAAAATAAGCCAAAAAAAGTGATAACGGTGGTGGCTCACAGTAAGGACGTAAAAGCTAAGAAAGGAAAATACACCCATTTTACACATTGGGAAGGAAAGTCTGGACTTAAGGATTGGCTACTTAGTACTGAAAAAGCCATCAGCTTAGGAAATGAAAATGTAGTAATAAAAAAATGAATATTAGCAGCAGAAAAGAATTATTTTCAAATAGAAACAATAAAAAAAATAAAAAACGCAAATATGTGCAGTAAAAGTAACAAACACTGCTGTCGGAAGATGCTCTTAGAAGGCTACAGTTTTGTCAACCGTGCCATATATTTTTGTGAACAATATATAGATAAGTCACGTTGTTTTGTGGAGTAACGAAGCACATTTTTCCCATTTACGTATAGAAAAAATAACCATTCTTGGGCACAACAAAATCTGCTAATTGTGCAACCGCGTGCTTCACAAGTGCGTTTTGGGAATAACGTGTGGGTGGAATCATCCTGCGTGTTTGGTGAAATTATAGCGACAACAAGAAGTTTACTCTTTAATGTGGGCAAACGAACGCGCTCGGACGCGGTCTTCATTTGGCATTCGAAGAATACGTCTTCGCATTTTGTTAAATATGAGTGTAGTTGCCGAAGGTATGCTGAGTATAATTCTCTTTTTAAGATATTTACGTATATTTCTGTATAAAAAATAAATAATGTCTCTTTCGACATTGTACATTGTACTTTTTCTACAGAGTATGTCGAGGTGTCGTAATTAGTTTGGACTTGTTGTTTTGCTTATTCTGTACACTTATTTTTTTAACATATAAAGCTTACACTTCGCATTACTTCGCATCAGCGTAGTTTCTCAATTTTCAGGAAGAGTGTTTCCGGTCAGTAGACAGTTCTTTGATGTTTGACATTCTTAACTGAAGACCAATACGTAACTGCGACCTATTTAATTACTGTTTATTTAAATTCAATGTAAATAAACTCAACGACGTCCAACAACGGCCAGTGGAAACTAGGATTACGCTAGTCGTTTCTAATTCTATTGATATAAAGTGAAACACAAGTAGACTACGCTTAGACAAATGGAGAAAAATATGAAAAGTGGTTGCAAGTAACCGAAATCTCGTTTAACATACTTAAGAACCTTCGATATTTCACGAATAATTCCTACCGGGTAGCAATATACCGTAACGCTGTGGTAGTTGATTTTTGATTGTGCGAAATCCATCTTGCGAAGAAGATAAAAGATTGTATTTATTTACAAAGCGATTTATGCGATTGAGAGCGGCGTATTCGAATTGTTTAGAGAACGATGAGAATATCTACACTGCCGTTCGGAGAAGTTCGGTCGGTTAGTAAAAAACATGAAAAGGTTACAGAAACAAACGAAACTAAAAACAAAATGCAATTTTATTGTATGTACAGGTAAAAAAGACAAAAATAAATAAATAAAAAGTTATTCTGGCCTAATATAACATACTGAACATTATATTTTTTTTTCCATCGAAAAAACCTCCTTTGCTGTTAATCACCGCTCGAACTATTGTAGGCATTCTTTCGATAAGTTTTGTTAAAACGGATTGAGGAATATTAATCCATTCATGTTGCAGAATATTCCGTAAATGTTCTTGCGAAGTTGGGCATATTTTTCGGATCCTCCTGTCCAGTTCATCCCACAACAACTCTATCGGGTTCAAATCTGGGTTTTGTGGGGGCCATGTCATTACTTTCAGGGTGTGCTGCTGTTCTTCTTGCTCCTTTAGATAGTTCTTACACACTAACGCAGTGTGTTTCGGGTCGTTGTCATGCATGAATCCTGATGACATTGCATAATTCTGGAGTATCGCAAAATAATTTTCCTTCCTCATTACACCCTGCACTCTGCACAAATCTCCCGTCCCAGCAAAGGAGAAACATCCCCACACTAACACAGAACTACGCCCTTGCTTCACTGTAGGCACAATGCAGTCCGGTGTCATTTTTTCGGTTTTAGATCTTCGGACATAAACTCGTCGATTTTGCCCAAAAACCTCAAACTTTGACCCGTCACTCCAAAGCACGTGTTTCCAATCATCTAACGACCAATCTAGATGAGAACGGGCCCACTGTAGCCGTTTTGCTATGTTGCCCCGACGTAATAAGGGTTTTCGAATGGCAATGCGTCCATGAAGGTCCGCTTGTTGAAGTCGACGTTTTACCGTACACGCCGAAACTTGTTCTTCACGGCCGCGATTGACTTCGGCTGCCATTTGTGGCGCTGTTAATTTTCTATTGCGTTTGCTTAATAATACAATTCTCAAATCTTCAGCTTTTGTTGTTTTCCTAGATGCTCCGGGACGAACACGATTTTCTATAGTTCCAGTTGTCCGATATCGCTTTATGATGTCATTTACTGTTGACTTCTCATATTTATTTTTTCAGCAATTTGTCGCCCCGAATATCCTTCAAACAACGTAATAATGCGTGAACGTTTTTCTACATTGGTAGGCTTGTCACGTGCCAATTTGAAGTAAATTTTCTTAAAACTTTCGCGCAAAAACGACAGATGCACACCAACACACGTTTAATAGTAAAATGAAGCAGATTTATATCTTTACGCCCGTGATAAATAAACAAGAATGATACCGCGGTATATTTCCTAAATGTATTGTTCGTTAATAATCCCCGAACGACCCGTTTCAACAGATCGGCACTTCCGAGAAATTCTTGGAATGATAATAAAAGGGACTTTATTGTGGTCGTCGCAATATTTCTACATTACATAATAATTTATGGCTTTAATCCCTTAGAAAAGAGTGTATGCTTAATATTTTTCTAATTTTATGTATTAATAATTGTATACAGTGTGATATAATAGATTTTTATTGTATGACCAAACTTCACTGAACGGCAGTGTACAACAAGAATAAAATATTAACATATGGCTTTTGTTGTTTGAAACCCTTAACGTACAGTATAATAATATTTAGTCTAAGTGAACCCCACTTTCGTGATTCTGCGCGGGAATTCTGTATTAAATTACTATTTCACCAACAATTACTGTATTAATACATTATGTATATTATACATTGCGTTATATGCTATATATGTAGGTATTACCATTTGGTGTTATAGTCACGCTCCTACTAGTTTTACTTGCCTCCTTTAAACTGTAACCTAATATTTATATTGATATAAAATTCAGGAGGCCACACAGAAAGTAACCTAACAAACTCCAATATTATATAGCGTGTCCACCTGGTGTGTGGGCGGAAGATAAAATCCTTCTCTCAGCAATCTAGGGGGAATTTTTTCAAATTGCGCGATAAACCCTGCATAATACAAAACTGCATTAAAATATACAGGCTGTTCAGTTTTCTCTACACATTGTTTCTTTTTTTAATAGAGCGCCCTGTATTTGGCAGAAACGTATGACTATTAAAAGGGAACAATTGATTTAAATGTTGTTGCGATGGATGGATCGGTCATGACACTTCAGGTGTGTTTTTTGAGAGTTTTGATTCAATTTTCGCCATTTTCTTTGGTCATCGTGTTTGGAAGGCTTGATTACGCCTAGAGTGCGGCAATGTGGAAATTCGGACAAAAGTCGCCAATGCGAAGGCGGTTTTTCGTTGAATAAAATTGCAAAGTGGGTTGTTATCGTTACAAAAGTCGGCCAAGTGGGGCTGAAGAAAAACTAGTGAGATACGGGAAACGCCACCTTCGCCTAATGGCATCAAAAGACCGATTCCCTAGTACCAGGTCAATTGCTGATCCAACCATAGATCAGCAATTGACCGTTAATGAAGGTTGTCCTGTGATCCGGCAAATCGTTTATCGCCGAATCAACATTTTGCGTTACCATTTACAGCTCAACACCGACAGTAACCTTTGGGGTGATGTAGGTTGCAATTGTCCTGGAAAGTTGAATGACAAAGGGTTTAGTATTCGGTGATGAATTTCGAGTTTGTATAGAGTGATTTTTGTTCATCTTTGAAATTACAATGAAACCTTTTCTACTTAGGAGCATGCCAATGATGAATCGCAATGATTTGCACCCACCTTCGTGGACTCGTTTCATTGGTCTCCTATAAACTCCTTTTATTTATACAGCTACGTACATCCTTTTTAACGCTCTACTTCGCGGTTATATTTATACACAATTTTAGTATTTAATTTATTTTTAATGTTTTGCCGATATTGTGTTATACACCATTTTTTATTCGTCGATCTTCCTGCAAGGTTTACGACAATTGTATTATTATCATTATTGAATAGTTGTACGTTTCTCCTAAGTTTTGTCTTCTTAGCGCTAAACATGAATCAAACTGGCAATGATTTCGATGGCCATCTTGTAGAGTCTGGTGAAAACTCCCCAAGAGTCTGAATCGAATAAAATTTGAACCACCATGTAAGACGTGAATTTCACGAATTGAGAGACATATCCAGTAAAACGCAGTAATGTACAATAAATTCCGTTAAAAAAAACTTTTATCATGTGAAAACTAGCACGTCCTACATACACAACAAATAAGGGTGTCGTGTGAATAATTAATAAAAAAAGAATAAATCCGCGTTCAAAATTGATCAAAACATTGCTTCTTTATAAGTGGATTTTAAACAGTAAAGAAAAAAATATATGCTCAAGATACAACCTTTGTGCGTTGCGTGAAACGTGGTCGGCGAAGTTTGGAGGGATCCTGACGTAAATCGGTGGGAATATAAAGCACTTCCGAAGTTTGGTCCGCCCGGAAAAAGCGAGTATATGCCATATTTACTTAAACCTGCAAAGAAAGTAAAAGATAAATTAGTTCTCTTTTGAAAGCGTGCAAAAGCGAATAAAATGTTTATTTTCCACAACTTTTTTGTAATCAAAATATCGTTTGTAAATACAATTTATAATATAGCCGTGATTATCATTTTTAGATATCTTTCTGAACTCCATCCTTTCTATCAGATGAAGATAACGATCAAGATGCATTTTGCTGGAAACCATTAAAATTAAGTTCCGCATTTTAATTGGATATCTTGACGCAGAAAGGAATATTCTTGTAAAAGCGGTTGGTTTTGATTTCAAGTATCTTTAGTAAAATTTGATAAATATATATCGGCAATTGGACAGCAAAACTAGTCCAATTACTGTACGAATTGACCATCGCCAGAGTTGGTCTCATGTGACTTATTTCTTTTTCCAAACTTGAAGAAGGAAAAGTGGTTCATAGGTCATTGCCGAAACAGAAACCTATTTTGCAGAGTTCTAATTATTTGGAGAGCTTAAAAAATTATTTATGTCGTGAAATAAATTGACTAAATGCAAAACCGTTGCGTTATCTTCCACACAGGTACGTATGTATGTGTGAGTAAGCACATTGGCCGTACACGTGCACATTACCACAGAAAAATATGCAAAAATCGGCAACCTTTATACACAGACGATCAGGTATACGAAGCATTATGCAGTCCTGCATCATATACTATTGTAGTACAGTTTTATCATTTCCTTCCATTGTGTTTTACGTATCACATTTTCTTGCCATTTGCATTCGATGAACTTCAGTTCAGTGAAATGCTTTTATGTTTTATTTTGTAATGCCAATCCGATATAATTTGAAAGAAAATCTGACAAAAACATTTTAAAAGTTTGACAAAGTTCTTTCCACAGAAACATTTGAGAAAACAAAACACAAACTTATTGTAACTTAATATCAACGGAAACCAAAGATTTGTTAAAATCTTCACCTATAGCTGTGGATATCTTCGTTATTTATTAATCAAATCAACAAAAATATTAGATTCGGGGTAAAAATGCTTTAAAACGATGGGTACCTCGGTACCTGGCGGTTGAAGGTAAGGGGTAAAAAGATATTTAGCAACAAATGATTAATAAATTTTGAAACTAAGTGTTCGGGGTTCGGACCATGTCATGGTTAAACTCAGTTCGTAGTTGATTTTTGCTTCTGGCATGGTTCACATGCTGAGTTACCGTGATCGACTGCTTCCTACTCAATTAGTTTACATGTTGAGTTATCGTGCTAAGATTTAAAATTTTAATTTCTGTGAAGATTTGCGTGTTTAAGATACATGGTGATCAATCTCTTTAAGATTATTGACGCTGATGTGTAAAATAAATTTTTTGGGGAAGGTAAGAATTAAAAATTTCTACTTTAACATAGGCAACAACACGTCGACGGCATTTTCTTCAGCAAGAGAATTGTTTCGCATGAATTATGTATTCCTTTATGCAATTGCACGTGCTACACCTTCGTTTGCATTGGTCTTGAATTATAATGCAAAAGATGAAAATATACGATAATAAAATAGAATTAATGAGATTCAGTACGGTTACTCCTCTATACAGGAACACATCTTTCATAGGTCCCTATTTACAAAAAAAGAATTCCTCAATCTGTACAGCGAACAATTGATTTATTTTAAAATTTTGTACATAGGTGGTCATTTGATTTTTGCCCAGTTGCACTAAACCAACGAAGAACTGTATGTCGTTCTTTGCTCAACTTATAATTCGGCGTTCTTGATTCTTTGGCAGATGCCAACATTCTCGTTGGCATCGCTTTTCAATACAAGTCCGTTTCATCTGCGTTGTATATTTGATCTGGTACCAATCATTGCAAAATAGGGTAGCGACAACATTATCACCACTTAGCTCATCACCATTAACTTCCATTTCCCGAATATCGTGCCGTTGTTTGAATCTCTTGAAGCTACCGGAATGAAACTTTTCATCGATTCCCAATCCTATGGCGAAATCATGTGCTTTTGTCGTTCATCATCAACCAAGCCGGTATGACAAAGCTTGCCTTATGCAAACATTGAAAAACTTAGTTGGAGCTACGCCTACTTTTATGTAACTTGGCATAGATCAGCCTATTATTTTGTTGTCATTCTAAAGTATAAGCATTTGGGGCGGTCAGAACAAACAGGCTAGTCAATGCTGGTTCGTAGTCTCCTTTATATCCCAGACCAGCAATTATTCTTATGCAATTTTAAAACTTTTTGTAAGTGGCTAGAATGATCGCAGACCAGAATCGCATATGTCATTATTGATAACATATTGCTTAAGGATCTTCTTCGTGTGTTTGGTGCATATATATCGTTTTTATGGCGTTTCCAAGTTAATTTGGCATCTAAGAAGACATTTAATAATTTTACAGGTTTATCCTGGCGTTTCTTCATTTAATTGCCTCAATGTGAAGATTATATCCTGGCATTTGTCTGCATCCATTAAACCCATTTTAAATTGCATTGGTTGTATTGTTATAAGGCGATTTATCTGAATTAACTGCAGTTGTATCATCAACAAATAGGATAAGCTTAGTGTCGAAGCAATAATGTTCGAGATCATTAATGACAAGGACCCAGGACAGATTTTTGTACTACGCCGGGATGATGGATGTGCTTCTAATTTCCGACTAGATATTGTTGTAACTGTTTTTTTTTTTTTTTTCAGTTAAGAAGGATTGTAATAATTTAATACTATCCTGAAAAAAATTATAATGCCTGACTTTATTATCTAAAATTAAATGCCGAATGCTTTAGTTGGGATCAGACATGGTAGCACAGATCATCAACATTTTACAGAGACAATATAGATCAGAATCTAGTGCTAAAATTGTTTCGATAGCCGCCCTTAAAATTATTGTTTTATTTATTATTTTATTATTATTATTAAAATGGAATAATTTCGAAATTTGGAAAAATGGAGCTTAAGGCAAAAAATAACCTTCCTAGAAATATCTTATAGCAAATACAACAGGAAATGTAGTGAATATTTAATAAGCTATGTAAATCAATAACGGCAGCGTGTAATATTCTTTAGCTTAACCCCGAAGTTCGTCTGCACAAGTGTCGACACATGATATCAATAAATCCTTAATTAAATTTATTATAAAGTGTTGTAGAGTATCACTTTACTAGATAATAAAATTTTCAGCGCCTCTATTCGCTAGCTCAATATAAACGTACCCCACACACAGCTTGGTAAATTTAGAAATTACTAAGTTAGACGTAAGCTATAATAAACCAGCTTATTTGGCTTATATTGAGCACATGTATGTACATATGTACGTACGCGTTCGCCGCGTTGTTGACACTACTGCGAAAGTAACACGTGTTTTGCCTACTTGGAGAATAATGTGAAATGAATCGTTTAACAGAGAGAAAATTCTTAAATTAACCCTTTAATAGCCGTTATGCGCTGTGTAGATTATTTTCGAAGGTTACGTAATATAATTGTTTGGCTTTTGGCTTTAGCTACATACATAGGTAAATAAAGTGTTAAAAAATGCTGTTAAATGAAGCGCAACGTATGATATTAGACAGTTACTGCTTGTCAGGAAATTGTACATGCAATAATTCTATTGGAGATTAGAATATGTAATTATTACAATCGCTATTAGCACTAGCGATGTAACTGTATTAACGTTTTTTTATTCCTATTAAATGCGCATGTCGCCATTAATTATTCGCTAGAGGTGACAGCAATAAAGTCAATTTGAACAGATGGATTTGGACGGTGTTCACCAATATCGTTTGATCACATTGCATCAACCGCTATCTCCAATTACATGTATTGTAAATATTTTTGGACGTCTAAATTGGTGTAATTTTTTACATTAACTTTGCATCTGCGATTATCGCTTGGTAGAAAAGTTGGGACGTCGAATATTTAAATTGTGGCATCATTATCATGTTGTTAATAATGTTGCATTACTTCTTTGATTGTTATGTTGGTTGGATTTTCCAGAGATATGTCTGCTGTCTAAACTGTTTATATTTACATATGTCTCTACTTGTTTATCCGTTGTCCAAGGATGCTAATCTTA
The DNA here is from genome assembly GCA_902654985.2 of Oryctes borbonicus. Classification (NCBI taxonomy): domain Eukaryota; kingdom Metazoa; phylum Arthropoda; class Insecta; order Coleoptera; family Scarabaeidae; genus Oryctes; species Oryctes borbonicus. The sequence continues at coordinate 12,356 of CACRWG010004746.1, forward strand.
CGATTTGATATTTTCAATACTTAGTTATTGCCGACGTTATGGATTGACAATGTAAATTTAGAGTGCTTGATTCGGAATAGTGTTTTTATAAAAAATTTATTTAGAATATAAATTGCTGAAAATAATTAGAGACTTTGATCATCCCCCACTAATTAATGTTAATGGAGCCTCTTTTTCAATAAAAATTTAACAACAGAAATGATCAAAATGCCAGAATAGGAATATTAACTAAAATTAATTCGAATTCTGCAAATGTTCAATTACATTTTTATATTTTTGTACGTGTTGAAGTGAAATAATGAAAATTTTATTAATTCATCATCCACCTTCGATCGGCGTTTGATGCTAATATTCGCTTCGCCCAGTCGGCTATCTTTCTGTGATTACATACGAGGATGGTATGATAAATGCCGTGTTAAGGAAGATAACGCAACTGTTTTTTATTTAATAAATTTATCTCATCGGATAATTTCCTTGAAGCTTTATGCACTTAGTCCAGGGATGTTCTGACTTTTTTTAGCCATCCAAATAATTTTATTTATCGCACGCGGCAAAATAAGCTTCTACTTCGACAATCACCTCTCCATTTAACGTGAACTGCTTTCCACCAAGCCACATTCCTACATTTGAAAAAAAAGAAGCCACGGGGAGCTAAATCTGACGAATAATGGTGGATGGGGTACCGATTTTATGGATTTTGCTGTCACAATTGCCGATGAGCGGGACGGTAGAGATCTTTTCCTCGCTAGAAGGGAACTTTTTCTCTTTTTAGTTCAATGTCGATTTGGTCCAATATATCACTATAGTAGCGCCCTTCCTTCATGCATTTCCCTCTTCAAATAATCAGTGAGGATTATGCCTTGCGAATTCCAAAATATCGTAACTAATCTGATGGAATCAGTTTTGCGTTCTTTGTTGCACGTTTGCCGGGAAGACTCCATTTCATCGGCTAACCTTTGGTTTTTAGCGTGTAGTGATCACATAAAGACGCTAAAACTCGTATTACGCTGAAATATGTCCAGACATTGAAGTTATCACGCGATTCCGTTTTTTTTTTGATCAATCGTTAGCAGGCGCAGCATCCAACTTGTTAATAGCTTTCTCTATGCACATATTTTCACTAGGCCATTGCTGATGCCTGCTGAATTGAAGGAAGACGATCTTATAGTTTCATAAAACTTCATCAAAAGCCTCCAATTATTCTACCGCACGCAAAGGCACTGTTACAATGGATCTATTTAGGTCGGAGTAAGTAAAGGCGTTAATATCGTGGCCCATCTCAAGCGTAATAATAATGGTAAGTAATACATCAAATTTAACAACACACAACATTACACAACGCTATTGAACATTAGGGTTAAAAAAAAAAACGAAGAATTTGCGATATATAAAAATCATCGCATCAGATCACGCAGATCTTTAAAATAATTTACCTAATCCAAAATAATTTGAGTAAAATGCCAAAAAATTAAAATTTTTAGTGATCTGATATGCTTTAGACAAAAGACCTAGAATAGAAACTGTTTATGAAGCATTAAAAGGATTCAACATAGAGAAAAACAATACTTACGAATGAGTTATCGAAACGTAAAATAAGAATAATCATGAAAATAAAGAAGAATAAAAAATTTACGATTAGGGAACAAATACAAAATCAGATATAAGAAGATAAAAATTTATAGCACAGGATAAACTATGAAATATTGTACAAAATTTTGTTCGTTGCTTAATTTTTTCGAAAAATCTAATAGCCATACTGTAAGGTCGACACTACTACACCTACAAAATGAAAAGAAAATAAAACACTTACCATCTCCAGTAAAGCTTGTTGAAGTTGGAGCCACAGCGGGAGCTATAGGCCAAAGTCCGCCCCTTTGAGAGGGACCCCCCGGCCCCGCAGGGCTGCCCAACATAACCTAGCCAGTCAGTTCCCTGAAACAAATAAAACGCAATAAGCAACTGATTTCGTCAAAACTGGCGGCCAAAAAGAAAGAAGAAGAGATAGGCTTCTGACCATGCATTGAAATTGATTCTACACCGTAATAAAATACAACTTTACAAGATTAAGAACTTGCCCACTAACAATATTATATAGTTTAAAGGTTTGTTATTAGTTCTAAGGTATCTTGTACAAATATGCTTTTCACTATCACTCATTGACGATGCGATTATAGTACGCGTGACTTACAGAACGATTTGAAACTAGCGCCGATTAATGTTGGAGAAGGATACTGCGTGATATCGCACATCATAGTGCAGCACGAACTGTGTAAATGTAAATTTTAAATAACCTTGCCGCGAGAATTTTTGAGCGTTTACGTGTTTAAACGTTCTACGAAGTATTTACTGGGCTCTTTCTGTATCGAAGTTGCATGTGAACGATATAAGAACATGTTCTAAAATATAAGGAAACAAGTTAATTCTTTGTAAGTTCATATTTCACATTATTAAATAAGCGCGTTTTAGTAGTAACCTCTGGTTGTAATAGAAAATTTTTGGCGGCAATATTCAATGTTATGCAGCATCTAGCTATACAGAAAAATCTCACCAAAAGGATTATTGGTGCATAATTTTTTGCAGGTTAACAGGTTTTAAGAATAAATAATACGCTACTGTTTGTTTGGTAGATACATGATTTGTTGAATGATTGGTTGTACGAGGTAATTCTTCTAACTAGTCATACGATTTAAAGTCGCAAGTTTCCTTAAGTTACAATATTTACACATTTCGACCGATTACGATTAATCTTGCCATAAGTGTAGCGTGAATATGGACGACGTTTTGTTATATTCTACAAAATTGTCGGAAAAGGAAAAGTTGTGAGCTACGAATTGGTTCCTACGTTGTGATATGAATTTGACTGTTGAGCATACCATATCCTGTTAGCAAGCCCACTTACTGGTTTCATAGACATTGCGTCCCTGGTTAGTAATTAATAAAGTTCGCCACTTTTCGTACGCTTCACGAGACTAACAGAGACTAGACAGACTCGTGTTTTGTCGACTTTCGGGGAAACCAGGCAAAGCGAATCCATTCTCATGAGACGAATAATCACGAGTCTGCTATCTTCGTGAGGCGCACGGAAAGTGGCGAATTTTAGTAATCAATAAAAAATTACTTGGCTTGTCTCTGCGCTGGAGCGCCTTTTCGTCAGTCTTGAGATTTCATTTCTTCTTATAGTTTAGTAACTGGTCTAACTACCAAGTAGCCCATGTTTGCAGAGAGCCTCGGGATTTTGTGGGTAATTAACGACTAGTTAGTTTGCTTTGTCGTTTCTTCGGCGGCCCTCACAGAATAGAGTTACTTTAGCGCGGTTACTCTGTCGAGTGCCTTTAGCACTGGTTGAATGATTAGTAATACCTATTTATTCATTATGCCTCTTAGATATTCTTGGACTCCAATTTCTGTAGATTCCCTATTAATGAGAAGACCTTTTTCCCATTCCTTTCTATCCAATATAAGCGTTTTATAGTTCTTATCAAATTTAGAGCTGCTTGTAATCGGCACTGTTTTAACTTCCTTCAACAGCACCTTATTGTGGAAGATTGACTGTAGATCGTTAATCTAGCTTCCTTGGATGTGGATACGCTCTACGTTAAGCAGATTTTCACAGCATCTATTAGCTTGGTTCTCATCACTTTCATGATGTACAAATACATATGTTAGTCTTTGCATAGTTGGCCACCTCACTGCCTTAGATCCTTTAACATCTG
>CACRWG010004747.1:0-16053 GCA_902654985.2 Oryctes borbonicus
TGCGGTATATTTCCTAAATGTATTGTTCGTTAATAATCCCCAAACGACCCGTTTCAAAAGATCGGTACTTCCGAGAAATTCTTGGAATGATAATAAAAGGGACTTTATTGTGGTTGTCGCAATATTTCTACTTTACATAATAATTTATGGCGTTAATCCCTTAGAAAAGAGTGTATGCTTAATATTTTTCTAATTTTATGTATTAATAATTGTATACAGTGTGATATAATAGATTTTTATTGTATGACCGAACTTCACTGAACGGCAGTGTACATAAAATACAGGATAACCATTTGGATTCAATTTCAATTTCAGCCATTCTTTGCAAAGAAAAGTCGTTCTTGATTTTCAAATTTCCCTTCAAATCAAACAGTCGTTCCAGTTTGTAACGCTATAGGATGTATATGTAATATATGGCACTTGCAGTCGTTTTAAAATATCAACACTCTCCACGCAATAGCGTTAACACTACTGATGATACCATTTACTTAACGAGAGAAACAGGCGACTGGCAAGCTTAGACTAAATTAAATTAATAATTTCTATAATAGGCAAATTAAACGATCAAAGTACGAAACGAAAATATGATTGAATTTTTAAGCAATAATCTATTTGATACAATAGTAACTAACGCACGGAAGCATAACGCAATTTGTGGGTTGTGTTCGTATTGGAAAAATAGAATCAGAAAAAATTCAGAATTAGAAAGTCGAGTGGCTGTAGAAAAAAAAAACCATGGCGAGTGGTTTCTATCGCAAGTTAAGCGCTGAATTTAGGAATCAGCAGATGAATAAAAGAACTCACCTACGGTTTTTTGACCTACCAGAAGGGCGCATTCAGCGGATGCAACTGACCTTTTTTTCATCTGTTCAACTGTTTGACAACAGTTGCATTCGCTGACTTGAATAAGCAACATAGAATTGGATTGGCATTAGGATATTTGCCCTACAATTTAAATTTTTGTGAGAATGTTATTTTTTCGGAGGAAAAAATATTCCAGTCTTGTAGTAATGGTCACATCATGCTCTCATGCGCCGTGCATAACAGCCTTAAAACTGGTCCAGATTTTTGTTGCCACTTATCAACGTTACCAACTATTGTTTTAAACTATCAGACGGCTATATTATTTAAGATGTATATTTATTTGATTGAATATTCCATCAATGTGAAATCTTGATACTGATATGATGTCAATATAACTGAAGTAGGTACTGGATGTATTTCAAAACTGGTAACCATTTTGATGAAATAAGAAATGGTTTCTCCTTCGGTAGTCACTACTTTGGATCTCCACAAGCAATGAGTACTTGATAATGAATAAGAACTTTATTTTACATCTTTGTAAACTAATACAACTTACTTTTCGTTATGCTTCCAACAGGCATGATCTATTGGATGATACCTGTTTCTACTAGGATCATACCTTTCAGAGGATACTGTAGAATCTTTATGTACACCTAAAGTAATAAAGATCAATTAACCATCCATTTTTCAAATTTATAGAACTTACCAAAAAATGAAGCAGTGTTCTCTTTCGGTTTATCTCCATCTTTTTTTTGTGAAACATCATTTGTATCGGTTTTTTTAACAATTACTTCAGGTACGCCCTGAACAGCAGTGTCCTTTATATCTATACCTTCGTCATCACTAGAATTTAAAGCGGCTTTTCTCTTTAAGCGAGTACTCTTTACAGGAGCTTCTTCATCTGAGCTACTAATAGTTTCCTTTAGAAAAGTCGCCAGTGGTGTATCTCTTTTAACTCGTTTTACTAAAATAAGATTGATTTATTCATGTCCTGTAATATTATTACGACATACCATCTTTTTTAATTGTTTGTGACTTCTTCCTATAACACAAATATTTATGTATTTCTTACATACACAATGTATTAATTCTTACTTTTTATCCGAACCGCTACTACTGCTAGAAGACTTCTTTCGCTTAAAAGGTGGGCTACAAGCTTGCGGTACTCTAGGTATAGATAAATAATATGTAAATGTACTAATTGATTTATTAGAATGTGTAAGGGAATATGCATTAGATCTGATCACATTGCAGATACTACGTGATAACAACATTCTTAGATTGTACATACCCACGTGCTTGCGATGTACCAGAATTTTCTTTTGACTGTAATACTTTGAAAAATGTTCTAAAACATAATTTATGTTTTGCGATAAATAACCAAACATAATTTACTTACGTAATGCTAGGCTGCATTGTAATAAATAGTAAAGAAAAACTATATAACCAATTATAACATAGCCTTAAAACACGCGAATATTTCCCGCCGAAAACTTAAGTCTTGTCATGTGCCCTAAAAGCCAAATTTTATTCTACCAACGTAATTGTTAACAATTTAACTAGATGTTAGTGAATATTTGAATTCCCGTTTTAGCTTGGGCGAACACGGCAATAACAGCAAAACTATACCAGTACCACTTCAACGTAGAAGATGTGGTTATTTTCAATAATATTTCAACAGAATTTAAATAAGATAATGTGTATGATGGATATTTTAGTGAGCTTTAAGTATCAATAGTGAGCGAAAAGGGCGCTTATAAATCCTTTTATTTATATTGCCTTATTTGGATAATCTAAATCTAAACCAGTCGTGTTACATTTAAATATACGGTATTCTATTCCCGGGCATTTATACATATGGAAGGAATTTTTGTGAACACTATCGTAGGTTGGTAACAATTGATGCGAAGATAAAGACAATTTTACACTGTTGTGTTTTGCTAGTTTTCTAGACATTTCTAAGATTTATTAATTAACTTTCGCTTAATGAATTTTTAGTGTTTGTGTAATTACAGCTTAACGTATTAATGACACAATTTTTGTCACTATAAGTATACAGTAGATGAAGAAATATTATGAAGGCAAATTGACAAAAAACCATTTACAGACATGGCTGCAAGTAGAAAATTACAAGGTGAGGAACAACTTCGATATTGTTAACTCTGTTGGGTATTCATAAATAAAACCGTAAGTTTTTGTGTACCGTTTTATTATAAATTTAATTTATTATTGGTGTTTAGAGTAAACACTAATACCAATTGGTAACTTATCATTCATGTATGATCTTTCTGTGCTATTTGCTATAGCATTCATTTAGTAAACGGTGTAACGGTAACTTTGCGTGCAAATTAACTGAAAAACATGGTCATACTTTTATCACGTAATATTGAAGTTAAATGAAATGTTTTATGCACGTTTAAAAAAATTATATTTATGGCGACGACCCTGTAGCTCTTATATGTTTGTTGTTTTTAGGAGAAATCGATCGATGTTTAAAAAAAGTTACGGAAGGTGTAGAAACATTTCATGACATCTTTCAAAAATTTCAGAATGCCACTAATGCAAATCAGAAAGAGAAATATGAAGCAGATCTCAAAAAAGAAATTAAAAAGCTTCAGAGGCTACGAGACCAAATTAAAAGCTGGATTGCCTCAGGAGAAATTAAAGATAAAAGTGTTCTTATGGAAAATAGGAAACTCATAGAACAGGTATGATCGGTACGGTATGTGATTTAAAGAATGCTACAAGTTTTATTTTAGCAAATGGAGAAATTTAAAGTTGTTGAAAGAGAAACAAAAACAAAAGCTTACTCAAAAGAAGGTTTAGGTGCTGCCCAGAAGTTAGATCCTGTACAAAAAGAACGTGAAGAAATCCAAAGTTGGTTAAACGAGTCAATAAAAGAAATAAACCGACAAGTGAGTCTACCATATTTTAGCTTTCTATGTTCTAATCTGTCACCTTTTTGTTAGTGTGATACCTTAGAAAGTAAAATAGAGTCCCTACAAGCAAACAAAAAAAAGAAATTAGATAAGGATAAGCAAGAAATGGTTGATACTCATAAAAATCGATTAGAAAGGCATAGGTTTCATGTAAAGAAGCTGGAAACACTGTTAAGAATGTTAGACAATATGTCGGTGGAAGTATCACAGGTATAAAATCGGAGCTAACTTATATGCTTAGAACATAGATTAATAAAGTATATTATAGATAAAGGCTATTAAAGAAGATATTGAGTTCTATATTGAATCATCACAAGATCCCGATTTTGAAGAAAATGAATATTTGTACGATGATATTGTTGGTTTAGAGGATGTAGAATTGTCAGGAGTTTGTCTGCCTTCATCGGCAACTACAGATAGCAATGAAACAGGAGGAACACCGACATCTATTATTTCAGGGTCATCACCTATGGCATCACCTTCCCTAAGTATACCTCCACATAATCATTCCAGTGATAGTTTAAATGAAGATAAAAAGAACGTTTACAATAAGGTAGTTTTACTATTTTTACACATTCTCTAAGCTTTCAATTATATTGATCTTATGAATTCACAAATTTGATAATGTATGAGCACCGTCAACTACAGGTCTGGACACCTCTAAATAATCTATTTCATTAATTGAAAATTAATATATTCATGTAATAAACAAATAATTATGTTATCATCATGCTCTAGAACTGTATGTTGATAAGATATTCGCATTTTAATTAAAATTATTAAGCAAAAGCGTAGAGGTAATTCAAGAGAAATAAGTACGCTGTGAGAGAATATCATGAGCATAGAAACGACAAGAAAATACCTATTGAAAAAGAAAAATCATTTTTATAAGGTCTGTGGACAATTTTCCTTTTTCGAGCTATAATTTTTCTTTTGAAACAGTCTAAAACAACAACAAAATGGCAAAAGAATCGTTTACGATGAGCAAGAGTGCACTCAAATTGTATCCGCAAATAATGGAAAGCCATTACCGTTGACGTTTGCAAAGGAGACATGAGAAAACGTGTTATACGAAGAAGGGATGAAACATATCACAAAGACTGTCTTAAGCGAACGGTAAAATTCCCCGCAAGTATTATGGTCTGCGGATGTATGTCACGAGAAGGTGTCGGCCGATTACAGTTTGTTAGTGAGACTGTTAATGCGCAAAAAAATAACAAAATCGAAGCTAGTTTACTTTCATCGGTTGGCGATTTGGTAGAAGACAGAGATGCCTTCATTTTTCAACACGATGGGGCAACATGTCACATGATCAAATCGACCAAAACTTGGTTACGTCATCAAGCGATAAAAGCCATGGAATGGCCTTCTAGTAGCCCGGATATGAATTCAGTAGAGTTTGTGGGGAATCATGAAAAGACGAGTTTCTTCACATCTACATAGAACAGTTCCTGAACTGCGGTAGAAAATTCAAGAGATATGTAATTCTATAGAATCAAATATATAGATAGCAAATACAAACATTTCATTGCCATAATGTTTTTTTACAACGTACATTTCTAAGGTATCATGACATATAATATACTTATTTGTTTACTACATTTATTTATTAATCTTCAATTAATGAAATGGCGATTATTTTAAGATGTCCGAACCTATAGTTGACGGGCCTTGTATATACAGCGTGTCCACCTTCTGCGTGGGTGGAAGATAATTCATTCCTGGAGTGTAGTTTCTTATATGTAACATTCTGTACATTATTGCGTTTGAGATGCCTCTCTTCAATTTATGGCAATTTTCTTCAATATTTTCTATACGCATCTGTTTTAGTTTCTGAAATAATTGAGATAATTTGAGATTTTTGTGAAATTCCGCTGTTTCTTTAACGGGCGATATCTTTAATGCCTTACAAGTTGGAGCGCTGTTTCAAATTTTATTCCATTGAACATTTCTTCGTCGAAGTCGTTGTCATCTTGGATCCATACTATTTCTTTTTTAAACGGAGCACTTGTTATTTCTTCAGAATCCGATGCAAAAATTTTTTCATTAACATTTCTCTAAAGCTAGAATTTTTGTTCTACACTAAAATAAGTATGAAGCTGTGCAGATAAATGTTTTTGTTAAAATGCATAGAGCACAATTTTTCCTCTTCCAAACTGTAAATTTCAGTACGTTTTGTTTTTTTTTTACTGCAGAAAAATCGTCGTGTGCGTTGGTCTAAACAAGGAGTCGTCAACCCGTTAGCTTCTCTGGGTCACATTGACAGAAGGCGAATAGTTTGGTGTCATTAGGTCACACAAAATATACTTAACATTAGCGATATTGATATTTCTTTCACTCCACGCTCGCTTCTCGGGCCACATTGATATTTATTTTAGGCGGCAGGATGGCTACTCCTGCTCGAAATAATAAATCTTTACATTTTATGCTGTACTCTATTAACATTGACTGCTTATTTTCGCTATTTATTAAATTATACGTTCTTCTGAAATTGCTAGTCAATGTATGAAGGAAAATCGTGGTTATTTTGAGTAGATACTAAAAAAGATAACCTTTACACATTGGTTTTATGAATATCTGACAACGAAGCGCTAGTTGACATAAAAAAACTTTTCGATGTATTGCCAAAAACTCCAAGAAATTCTCAATTGAATAAAATTAAATCTCCACTGTGCATCTTATCTTAAAAAACTAAAATATAAAGAAAACTGACATGAATTGAAGGGAGGCATAATTTTATGTTGTGTGGATCTTCTACTTCGAATACATTTTATTTGAAAAGTTTTCCACTAAATTGTTCAGAAAATCGATAATCTTCCGCTCACGCACTAAACACTATCCTATGGGCATTCTCATAACCTTTTATATATTTTAGCCCATAAAACCTACAGCGGTGAGAGCCTCTAGTACAACTATGAATAGTAGTAGTAATTCAATACTAAACTCGAGCGGTAACAGTACAATCTCAACACCAAACAACAAGCCGAACTTGGCCAGCAGTACGCCAAATAGTAAACCTTTATCTCGAGATAATCCGTCTCCTGTTTGTTCTATACCGACGACGGGTAACTTTGCAGCAGTTGCAGCTAATAATCCTTCTTCCAAACCTGCCACAAGTAAGTTGCATATCTTACCTACATGATGTATAAAGGAAATTTGTACATATTTCTATTATTTGCAAATAATTAAATTAATATTCACTATCACATAAAACTTAACGCACCGCTGCCCTTTGATATAATTTGGTTGCAAAAAACCAATTTTGAAGGTGTGGTCAAACCTCAGAGGTACGTTAATCTTAATGCAGAGTATATTTTAATTCATCCCTATATACGAGAAGGATAACAGGTAATTATTTCCTAGATCACGTGGTTTGACTTAGGGAATAACTTCAATCACTGTGTAAAGAATTGAATGAAAGTTTTTATTTAAATAAATTAACCATAAATCGATCAGTACATTAGTTATTTGTTATTTGATTCAAACTTACTGTATACAATAACGAGCTCGCCCGTTTAGGAGCTAGCTATTGATTCTACCGGAGTTAATAGTGTTCTACAAAGATGAAATATCGTTTTGTAATTGTTTTTGTGACGAGAAGAGTTATCGTGGCCCCAAAATACAATTTCTTAAATTGACACAGTTTCCTTGATAACTGCCGCAACACTAACATGCAATTATGAAGTATTCTGATTGCAATATGAACTGTCCTGTAACATTCATATTTAAACAAAATAAATAATTTAAAAAAAATATCCAGTTAACTACAATATTTACCGATGAAGCCTAGTCGTTTTTTTACTTTGTGCAATGATAAGCTGCGTATTGGATCACAGTTTTAAAAAATTGAATTTGTTTAAGTTAATATTTACTTTTATTTGCTTTTACTGCACCGCATTACAGTTTTTCCACATAGCGACTTCTATACTTCTATCTAATTGTAATGTTTCTAACAAATATATTATGAAAGAACTGCAATATCCAATAAATAGAAAAAAACTTAATGTAGATAATTCGCAATATGCGATACGGGTTGCCTAGCTACGGATCATTTTGTAGGTACATCCGAGAAAAAGTTCGTAAGGTAATTGTAATACAGGATGGCCGCAAAAATTGCGCGTAACATAATTTATACTAACATTAATTGTAAATATTAACATTTTGAAAGAAACTGCTTATTTTTTATAACAATTTAAATCATGTACTCGAATACTGTGGCACTGGAACACTGAAACACGTCACTATTACCCCTTACCACAAACACTGCACTGACACTGTACGCACGTTTCGATAGCTAAGCTATCATCTTCAGCAGCAATACTGAACTAACTAGTTTCATTATAACCATTTACTCAAAATATACAATTTGTTTACATCGTTTGTTACAGCCAATGTTGATAGTGCCCCGGTATCTGTGATATCCAATAGTCAATCAACAACACAGGCAGTTCCAAGTATGACAACGACGGCGTACCACCATCCTGTGACGACGCAATCATTAACACAGGTAAAACAAACATGTGAATGTACAGTGATAAAGTTGTTAGGATATTATTCATTTGTGTTAATTTAATTTATCCATGATGCACGGTTTTTGCTTGGAACAAATAGGTTCTAACTAGAGCCCATATTACGAATGGATCATATCAATTTATACGCCCATTACCCAGTTTGATCAGTTTGATTTTAAACGTTTTATGATTTCATGGACTAATAAGTATTCTTCTAATTTTTCACCTGGGAATTTTACTAATTTAACTTGACTTAACAACATACTCTTTTTTCGAATTAAGACTTTTATTTTATTATGTTCCTCGAAAATTGTCGCTTTCACATATATGCACATCACTTCAAATTTTTGATGTAATTAATTTTTCAGACGCAAAATGTTAACTCGAATCCAAAAACCGTCAATGCCGTAGAACATCATGCGCAAAACAATTGCACGAGTCCTGTGTCCAGTGTAAGCAGTCGAACATCTCCCCTTCCTAACAATGATGCAGCACTACAAAGTTTAACACAACCGATTATGAATGGACCGATTATAGAAAACAAGGTGGAGCTAGACAATTTTTTTTACTGTTAACACGCCAAATTGTTTAACGAAATGATTTTAGAATGACGGCATGTCATCGTTGAAAAAAATTGCACAACAAGTGATAGATAGAGCGGGCTTGGACAGTAATCAACTCGTTTTAGAGTCGAACAAAACGCAAAATTCCGGAAAGTCAGAAGCCCATATACCTCCATTACTTGGCGTGGCACCGTTAGGAGCTGTACCATTGCTGAAAGAACATCAAGCGCAGTTCCAAATGATGGAGGCTGCTTACTATCACATGCCTAACCCAGGGGATTCTGAAAGAGTGAGATCGTATATGCCTCGGAACCAATACCACACTCCACCGTATTACATTCAATCCCCACTTCCGCACTCTGACACGTTAGAGTTTTATCAAAGACTTGGAACGGAAACGTTATTTTTTGTATTTTATTACATGGAAGGTACAAAAGCTCAATATTTAGCCGCAAAAGCTCTGAAAAAACAGAGTTGGAGGTTTCACACAAAATACATGATGTGGTTTCAGAGACACGAAGAGCCCAAAGTTATAAATGAAGAATACGAGCAGGTTAGTATCTTCATATTTTAAACACAGATATCCTTCAATTGATGCGAAAAGATATTAATTAATACTATCCAAACTTTTCTGGTTGCTTAATATTTTGTATATTATTCACCCTATTTTGTCAAAATGTCTGCAAAGTTATCGTAGAATCGGGACAATGAAAACAACAGCTAACGTAAACACACTTTTCTATTGAAAGTTTAAATCTCGTTAGCATAAATAAACCAATTCGATATCTCGTAAGCATGATTTAGGCGAAACCAGATTTCCAAGACACTACTTTTTTAGAATGAAAATGATGAAAATAATTAATCACCATATTTCGTTAGTCGCGTAATAATATTTTGAATTATTTTCACGTACGTTTAACATGTGAATGTCGAATTGAAATAAATAGGCCTAGGCGTTCTGCGTACGCTTTGTGCTGGGAGGATATTGTTTAATATTGGACTCTTATTTGCACCCTCAGATCAATATCGGCATACTCTAGGAAGGTTGTTCTTAGACCTAAGTACTTATCGTAAACTTAGACAAGACCCTGATTACTCATATGAATGACTTCCCAAAAAGCTAAGCGTACTACTGCGTTAAAAAAATAATACTAAAATAGCTTATTCCTGGTACTGATAGAATCATTTATGGCAAACGCAACGCAAGGAGAGAAAAAATATACTACCCACGTCATCGGCCTGGTTCTGTGAATTCTCTACCTTATATCGCTGTTACCTCACAGTTAATGCCGTATTTCGAAACGACGAGCTAAACATTTCTTGGTGCCCTCTAGTGCCAAGAAACACATGCCCGCGGTTTAAAAAGCAGCGACATAAACTGAGTACTGTTTCCCAAGCCATCCCTTGAGCAGTTCCTGGACAGCTACCACGAGATGGCGAGCGCAAGGGACACTGATTATTTCTAGGTATTTTTTGATGTGTTCTGTTATATACATCATAATAAGTTTTTTTACATGTACAGTCTCCCAAAGCGCCCTTTGCGCACAATATTTCGTGGTATTAATCCAAGAACTGCTCTTGTAACTTCAAAGCAATTGTCGCAAGGTAAGATCCCATTGGAATATTGTTCTTAAACTAGATCACCCTATAAACTCATATAGTTTTAGTCATATGATTCTCGGGTTAGCTGCAACTATTCCCTTTTTGAATCTCTTTGGTCCGCAGAGCTATACGCGGCCCCGTATTTTTTCTTTAATGTACGTAAAACGGCCAAGAGTCGGTATCCATTTGTGGGTATCCTCACTCGTGTCATTCACTGATGGTGAACGCAGTCCATCAGGAACTGCGGCAAAGAACCGCCAAATGAGCGATCGGGCCGTTGCGTTGTTTTGTATCATATTTTGATACGTTACTATGCAACAGTTCCTTGTATCTTCTGATACGCAACAAAAAAACTAGAAATATTTTTCTTTATTATTGACTGGGTGAACGCAGTACATTTAGGAATACAATTCATGCTTAACTTACATTAGCACTTGTAATAACACACCGGATGACACTTACTTAATGTTTGGATAAATTATAAAATACTGTAATGGGGGATCCTGAGAATACATACATAATCATATGTTCTCTCTACTTTACGGCGTCGAGGTTGGCAATACATTTATATTTTTGTTAAATTTGCTAGTACAATATTTATAAATATACTCCGTAGCCCTGTCATGTTCATTCAATGTCTCTCAGCTATTCGTTTTTGTTAGAAAATGAACGCTCAATGTTATAAAGTTAAAAAAATGTACAAATTGAAAGATTACTTGCAAGGAGAGATGAGCAAGCTAGGGGAAATTAGCAGTGACTATACTCGTGTTTATTCGTATCACGAGAATGGGTTCGTGTTGCCTACTGGTTTCCCCGAAAACCGACAAAACACGAGTCTGTCTAGTAGCTGCAAAAAGGTAATAATTTCCCTTACCTTGCTCAACTCTACTTATAAGTAACGTAAACATATACGTATTTTCATGATCTGAGTAATCACCATGGGGAAATTTGATTCAATGTAACGGTCAACATAATTAAAAAATTGAAACTCTTCAATAGTAAAAAGCAAAACTCAACAGAATAATTAGTGGAATATTAATATCAATGTTATTTACTAACTGGAAAGCTTATTCTTCCTTTGCATGCTGTTAGTGGTGACAATTCTTCAGTCAATATTACACCTATATTGTGTAGTACAGCTGTAGCAAATATAACGACTTCAGCTTTATTTAACATCAGCTTTATTCCAAATACTAGAACAGCAAATCTTTTCTAAGTACCAAAACACCAGGTTACATGTTAGTATCTCAGATTCATTGAATAAATTTTCTATTGGTGTTACAGGGTGTACTAAAGGTGTTGATGTGATATTGGTTTATAGCATAACCATTACCCCCAACCAGAACGTATCATCCAAATTCCCCATTCAAAAAATTCAAACAGTTTACGTGCTCGTGCGAGGTTGTGTTCGTTGAGCTGCCTTAAGCCGCCACATTTGGCGGTTTACCTTTGTGTTACGCAGACGATCCTGAACCTGAATTGTACAACAGAATATTTCGCCCGGCTACCGCTTACGTCTGAATACGTCCTGTGTTTTAATATAAACAATTCATTCACGTTATCGGGAGTCTTAGAGTATTGCAAAAGAAAATTCAAAATTTATACATTATCGCAAACGATTTAATTATTAATTACGTAATATCGTGTTATATACCTATCAAATGTGAACATTCATATCAATAATGCCTATTGTTAATATAACAAATGCGCATAACATCATAGCGCTGCATTTGTTGACAGCGAATATCGTTTGTTAAATCGAAGAAGCTACATTTTTATGAGAAACTTGAATTAACCAAGGTAGTTAGACCTAATGTGTTACCTATGTAATTTTTCGTAAGCAACAAATTATAAATTTTAGAATTATAAACTAAAACAAAAGAAGGATATTTGGTTATTAGTAAGGTGAGATACTTCGGGACCTCTAATGCGCTTGTATCGCCGACATTCCGATACGATCACCGAGACTTGGAAATGTTTCTAGTATAAGGAAGCGCGCGAAAGAGTTCCCGAGTTATCTCGCTTTGGTTATTAGGTTCTAAACCCAAACATAAATTTTTAATACTTGCATGTTTTCAAATGTAAGGCTGATACTGATGGGATTTTGTAATAAAGTCATTCTGTAACAAAAATATTTTATTGTAGGGCACGTATATATATTTCGATTACGAGAAGTGGGGCCAACGAAAAAAAGAAGGTTTTACATTTGAATATAAGTACTTAGAAGATAGAGACTTGAACTGAGTAAAATATATTCTTGCAATATGTTTCTTTATTTCATTAACTTAAGTGAAAAACCTATTGCAGATAAAAAGTGTTTCGTAAAGAGGAACTCGTAATATTTATTTGAAAGAAAGTGATCATGCTGGACATTTCTTTTCTTATTTTATAATGTACAAATGAAAGTAATTAATATATTATATATTGCTAGTGTACAATGAAAAAAATATTTTTTTTATTTTGTAAATATATTTCAAGGGCTTTTATTGATATTATTCTTTGAGTTATTACATTAAAATGTCTTTATAGATTGGTAAGTATATGTATTGAAAATGATAAGGTAAGTTAAGAAAATTATATATTATAGACTATATATTTTTACTTATTAATATGTACATGCATAAACTATGATATAAGTAGTTGAAGATTGGCACATATTTTAGCCTTAGCAGAAGAAAATTAAAACAATATTGTTCTTATCGTCAGTGTTTGTCTGGCGGACTTCACTTGTTCACTTCTCCTGTGAAACACTTCAATATTACCCTCTACCACAAACACTTCACTGACATTGAACGTACGTTTCGATAGCTAAGTTATCATCTTCGGCAGCAATACTGAACTGTTCAGTAGTGTTTGTGGTAGAGGGTAACAGTGAAGTGTTTCAGCGTTCCAGTGCCACAATATTCGAGTACGTGATTCACTTCTCCTGTGTGTACAATTTTCGATTATTCAATTTAATTTCTAGAATAAAAAAATTACTATTACTATTGTTGGTGCTCTAAAAGCACATTACATAGAAAGGTGGTCTTAGTAACTACACCAGCGAGCAAAAAATTCATTGCATATCATGTACACTGTAATTGCAACGGAAATATACGAGGAAATCGAAAAATCGACATCACCACCATCCACCATCGTTGTACATAAATCCCCAGCTCACTATAAATCAATCGGTATAGTATATATATAATATAATATAATAAATAATCACTTCGCTTCAGTCAGTTCATGGGTGCAACATATATACTTACTACGATTCTGGCGCGTTGACCGAAAGTTGTAACTGTAGTTGTGAATGTTATCCATTACTGGATTATACTGACTGATGTTTTATTGCACATCGTCTTCAAGATATTCCAAATATGCATATCCCATTACTTGGACTTGCAGTAAATTACAATAATAGAGTCAGATGAGTAGTCCGGCCATTTACACCAACTAGCAAGGTCTATTGTAAGTCGTACTTGTACTTCAACCTATAATAATTTATTGTAATTAAAAACGCTTTGGATACTCGGGTATAGACATAAGCTGCGGTTCCCTTGTGTTGGCTCGTGAATTGCATAACATATTTGGATATGTGAAGGATATGACGCCAAATACGCTTTGTTTGGTCGTTTTTGGTGGCATTGTTGAAATCGCACTTAATTATTCATTTACATGAATTATTAGTAAATTAATACGAACAAGTGTAGATGTACGATGGCACAAAAGCAAACTTCGACGATACGCAGTAAACCTGTACGAAAATGACCCTTGTGCACACTGCTTCGTCGCTGGCTAGCCGTCCAAGTATACTTTTGTCCCATCATACATTGTACATATAATAGATAACCAACCATATTTTTAAGCTAAAGGGATAGATATAAAATTATAGCGTTTTAGTTATGTGAAAATCAACATATCTAGTAAATGGAAGCCAGCTCTTCAGGAAAAGAAAATTTATTTGGGACGGTTTTTAAGTGATTGAATTAATATTTAACAATTCTTACATCTTTAGCTTTACCCAGAATTTAATCAATTTATTGACAATCGTTGCAAATGTCGAAATTGGGTTATTGTTTTTGGAAACACTTTTTAGTGAGGCAAACAGTATCAACATCTTTCAGATGAAATAAACTAATATTTGGCTAAATACCACATCGCTGTTAGCATCGGAAATCATGGTTTTACACAGTGGCGGCTGTGAATCATGGATTGAGTGGTTAACACGTCTGTTCAGCAAACGGAAGGTGTCAAGTTCGATTCCCACTGTATGCAGGTGTGACGCCGAAGTTAACGTGTTTATCCGACAGGTTACATTATTATAAATATTTTACTTAGGTTTTAATATACACTACCGCTCATATATTTGGGGACGATTAAAAAACACAGTTTTTTTTTAATTCGGATAAAAACAAAAAGTCATTTGTAATTTAATTTACTTCTGTACATTGAGTATACTATACAAAACTAAAAATATTCCAAAAAGAAATGTTGTACTAATTATAATTAGGTCTATACGGATTTTTCGTCTATGGTATATGTCCACCCTTTGACTTAATTACTGCGGTACATATTCGTGGCATTCTTAGAATTCAAGATTTCCAAAATGGGATCTGGGTTCATCCTTGCTGGAGCTTTCTCCATAAATCTTGTGAACTAGTCACTCCTTTTTGCCGAATCCTTCTGTCCAGTTCATCCCATATTAATTCGATAGGCGACAGATCAGGAGACTGAGGTGGCCAAATCATTCTTAAATGATCTTCTTCTTCCAGTGATGCTAGATAGTTTCTGCATATACGAGAAGAATGCTTAGGGTCGTTATCCTCTTGAAACGTAAAGTTTCGACCTCGTAATCGTTCCCCAGTTGGTACAGCATTCTCTTGTAATATTTTAAGATAACCCTCTTTACGAGTATTCCCTGTATTCTTACTAAATCACCTACAGCTGTTCCCGCAAAACAGCCCCAAACCATTACGTTACCTCCACCGTGCTTCACTGTAGGTAAAATACACCGTTCACTAACTCTTTCACCAACCTGTCGCCTAACAAACGTCCTCCGTTTGGAGCCAAATGTTTCAAATTTGGACTCATCTGTCCACAGCACGTTGCGCCACTGTTCGAAAGTCCAGTGTCTGTGTTCTTGTGCCCACTGCAATCTTTTTCTTTTATTTTGAACTTTCAAAAGCGGTTTTCTGGCAGCTACTCGTCCCTTTAAGCCTGCCGCAATTAATCTTCGTTTCACGGTCGAATGCGAAATAGGATTTCTTCCTGAAATATTGACTTGCTGCGTTATTTCCGCAGCCGTTAGGAATCTGTTTCTTTTTGAAACAAGAACCATGAACTGATCTTCAGCAGCTGCTGTCTTCTTTTTGCGTCCAGAACGTTTCTTATCAGCCAAAGAACCCGTTTCCGCCACCCGTTTTAATGTTGTAAATACACCATTTTTCGATATTTTTAATTTTTTCGCAATAACTGCCATTGAGTATCCTTCATTACGTAAAGTAATAATAGCAGAACGCGTTTCGATAGAAATTTCTTTTCGTTTTGCCATTTCAGCACCACCCGTTTATTACAATAGTTAAATTTAAACTAAACTACTATCAAGATCGATTTTATTTTAAATACAAGACGATATCTGCTTTGTTTGTT
>CACRWG010004748.1:0-15993 GCA_902654985.2 Oryctes borbonicus
AGAGTCGACAAAAATAACGCTAGCTTCTATCCTTTCAAAAGTTAGTATGGGGAATACCATAGAACCTGATCGTACAGCATACCATACATGTATATTATAGCTCGTCTTTACGTAAATACTGGAAAGGAAGAATATAATATAAGCGGGGTGTGCGTTAAACATGCTCCCACCTGTATTCTCCGTCTCATATATTTATGTTGTGGCTTGAACAATCCGATATATGTAATTATACCAGAACTAAGTAATAAAATCCCAACACGGCGTTTGTAGACCTAAAAAATATACGTTTTCCTACTTTAGCTAATGCCTAAAGCTTACCAAGAAGATGTAGAAGTAAACGTCGTAGCCATAGATAAATACTATATTGATCGTATTTTAATTAAAAATTTTATTGCAATCACCGAAAAGGAAAAAAAAAATACATAGGGTAAGATACGACAAAAATCTTTAAATTGAGGCTTATCATTAGATCGATAATCTGTTTGCAAATACACAAGTCACCGTAGAACGACAGATAAAACAATTCAAAAATTATATGCAAAAATATAATCCAATTTCCATGTTGGCACGTTCCGTTTTTTATTAAAATTCCTTTATAACAGTTAATATTCTTAATTTTGTTAATTAAAGTAGAATGCTTTAAAACACGAACTTTATGTAGAGATATCCAACCAGTTCCCGCTTTGCATGTTGTAGCGTAAACAATAAAGTAACGGACTGACGTGCTTAATTACTTCCCGCCACAATTTTTACGGAATTTGACTGTGTGACAATTGAATCGTTCAATTTGTAACCGCCGAAATGTATGGACCTAAATGTGCAGCTGGTGTGCAATGTGTGAAGTGATTCCCGGAGATTTATATCGCTACTGTCTGATTGCTTGTACAAGTTACGGGCAAATTGCATCCGAACCTTTCAATATTTTATAAGTTCCGGGGATAACTTGTTGGCAATAAATGTTGTTATATATTACTCGACGTACAATTCGCAATCAACCCATTCGCCACAACGCTATTGTTAATAAGCCACAATTTTCACTTATCAGAGTAAATATTCACACTTCTAACTGAAAAGTCTTTTTCTTGGAAATAAAACTAGCGAGAGGTATACGTACCTTTGCCAGCTCAGCATTTTGCATTTTATCAAGGAAACATTGGCAATCTTAGAATTCAAGTTCCAGTGAATCTCTGAAGATTGAAACAGTACCTTTAGCGTGGGAACAGCACAATTTTTTTAACGCCCGAATCGTCCGACTTCGAGATAGATCCTTCCGAAAGATATTCAAGAATTTAAAATTTCGCAAACCAGAGGATGCACCCTATAAAAAATTATCCCCCTTTGAACGTGGCGGAATTATTAGACTATATGATGACGGGAAATTGCGCCTAAACTTGATCGTAATCATTCGACTGTATAACGCAAAACTGTTTCAGGCGCACCCAAAAGGACCAGCAAAAGCAATGCAAGGAAAGAAAAGCTCGCTGCTCACGGACATATTTCTGTCTCCAAGCGTCACCAGCGTGGTTTCGACTGTATTTCTACTCCGGACCACGGACCACGCAGAAATATGTCCGTGGGTAGTGTGCTTTCTTCTCCTCGCATTGCTTTTGCCGTGAATGATTCCAAATATACCACGAGGTAGGTGTTTGAGCATTATTTTTAGACAATTTCTGATGTAAACATTATTTTGAAAACACTTTTAAGCGATATATTTTAGTGCATTTGACCATTACCAATACTACTTTGTAAGAATGAATTTTACAGTGAATGGTAATTTATCCGGAGGGCTGCTACCTTTGTTAATACACTATTCCCACCTATATAATTGGCGTAGCGAATTTCACGATATTATTTTTTACACTTTCTACAAAACGTGTTCGATATGTCATTGGTGCCCCCTTTACGCTACTGTGTTGATGAGAGAACCCTCGTAATTAGTTTGATGCAACACGCTAAATTCTTTTGATATGCAGACTCAGAGCAACAAAGCAAGTCGTTGCTCTAAGCAAAATTTCTTTAACCAAATAAAATTTTTTCGGTTTTTTCCATTATTGTTTGCTATTTTTAGTGCCTGCTTCAACGCTGCTTGTGTCTCATGTTTATTTTTAACATTAGATGGATTACATATTAAGCACTATTGTTCATAATTAAATTTTTGCTTCAAACTACGTAAAGATGTTCAATTTAGATATATTCTAATTTAGTCGACTGTGTACAGGAAAATTAGTATACGATAAATTAAGTAGAATTTTATCCATATGTGTGTGTAGTGGCATTAAGGACCTTTCTTGTTGTATACGACGCACCGCCAAAAATTGGTACCCGTTTAATCCGTTGAATATAGCACGTTTAATTTTAACAACAGGAACACCTGCATGAGACGCGATACGTATCTAACCTCCGCCTTTTCCAAATTGATATGGCATCACAATTTTCCCCAATAACGGAACGATACCGACACGTAACCGCAGATATGGTCACATTTGCATAAACAGTTAGCAAGTTAATGACGCTCATTAGATGCGTAACCGCCGCTGGAGCTATTGGGTAAATTAAGAGGTTGGCCGTATTAGTAGAGGTGTTGAGATTTTGCTCGGAGCAAATTCCGCCGTAGCAGCAGCGATCTAACCCACCGACTCCCCGGTCATCTTCCTCCGTACACTATTGCATGATTAAGCTCATATGGTGTAACGATGCTAGGGAGATAAGTTTAATCTCCGCCGATGTCCGCAGCGCCAGATTACACCTAATTTGATTTCGTTGCCGGTATTGGCCGTCTGGTCGAGATGCTATCCTATATTCTTCGGCGCAATAAACGTATTAACGAGAATTATATTACAAGATTTCTCTACGGCCTATTCGAAAATTCTTTCGAAAGACCTTTGCTGACGACGATTGTTCCTATCAAAGTCAATATCAAGAGCGAAAGCTTTCAACTAACGACCGCCACTTTACTTTAACAATGATTGAGATAGACGTCAATTTAATTTCGACGTATTTAATCCATATACCTTTGCAGATTCTCAATTGAACTTTCGGCGAACGCCCTTGATCACAATATATATTCTTTTCATTCATATTTCGTTTCTATTTCAAAAAATTAAAAGAATTGAATCACTTAGTGATGAAAAGGAACGTTACTTAATTTATAATTCTAAGGAAGATGTTCATATTTTTCAACGTGACCTGAGATTTTTATGAAGAAAAACTAAAATAAAATTTTCGTGGAGCCTACTCGTATAATATGTTCATTTTGTATGCAGTGTGAATATATATCGACGTTTTGTAAATTTTACTTCGAGACACTGGAATGGCACGTCCTTATAAAATTGGCAGTTTTCTGCCAATGCCAATAATATGACCGCACTGTGGTCAGCGTACTCGTGTGAAGAAAAAATCGATAGACGACCATGGGAAACTTTAACGCTGTATTTGCCATAGACTCTTGCGTATGGTAAATCCTTTTCCATTGAAATGAAAACTATGTTACATTAATGCATGTATTCGACATTTTTCACCTGCGAGGATTTCGACTCGTAACATGGCACTTCATGCATGTTTAATTGGATACCTTTCAATACGGTGTATTTTTAGTTAGTATATGAAGCGCGTGGGAATATTGATTTTCGCCAAAAATTTTATGATATTTGAGGGTGGGCTGAAAAAAGAAACTTGTCACAAAAAATATGTGTTTGTTTACGATATTTTAGTTTTAGATTGGAGAAGCACCTTTCCCATTGTAGATTCAGTTCTTGTACAACAAAGTGTGCCGTAAGAGCGCTATAAAATGTACTTCATAACTTTAACATATTAAACTGTTCAAGGTAATATATGCGCGCAGCAAAAATTGAAACTTGAAAATGTTTTTGATGTCAAAGATGCCAAAATACTTAAATTAAATTAAATTCTTCAAGCATGCGAAAGTAGGCAAAAAATCCAATCAACTTGGATAAAATATTTTGCTTCCGACTACATCGGAAGCTGATACCAAGTAACTTATTTTTACATGACAGATAAACTGACGAGCTTCTTCTAATTGTTTTTCCCGGAAAAAAAAGAGTCCTTTTTCTTTTGGTGACGTCGCAAAATACAAGAAAAAAGCATTGATACAAATATTAATGTTATTAATTGAACTTAAATTTTAAGGACATCGTGTTGTTTGATTACGAAGCGAAGGCGATGTGACCTTACATAAAAAACCCCAAAATAACATTGATTATTGTTTGTAGGCACTCGAGCGAAACACTGCGTTTTCTTCTATAGTTTCTCGTGTTGTTTTCATCACATTTCTAAAGGCAAGGAGGTTTTCGATTCCTTTTGCTTTTCCAACGTTTTTTCCGTTCATTAACTCATATCATCGATTGTACTATGAATTGCGTCACGTCCGAACAAACTGCAACTACTACATGCAATCGACTAAAGTAGCGATGGCTATTTTCGTAATTAAAAAATGATTAGATTCTCTGTATTGATTTGTAATTGCTTCTGTATTTCTACGAGGATCCGCGATTGGGTTTGCCAGATGTTCATTTCGCAGAAACGCGTGTCCTCTCATTAGAGAACGTACTTATTGGGGTCAATCACTTAGAGTGCTAACTGAAAATGTACTATTTATCCGGCACAATGGCCAGCATGCTGTGCGTGAGTTCAAGCTTCCAATTTCTGGATTCGACTTTAACATACAGTGCTCCTCGAATAATAACCACCAAACGGCTAAATGTGAATTGTAAATCTGAATATAATTTCAACATCCTTGTATAATTTAATTGACCTTTCATAATTTATGTAAATGGTAAGTTTAAAATTTATTTGAAGCGAGCTGTGGATGGTGGCATATAAAAACACAGTACGTATGTATGCTAGAAAAAAGGCTCGTTCGGGTAGTCATTCAGAACTATTTCAAATTTGGGTAATGAAGACCTCTTGCTCTACTTTCTAAACGGGCACACGGGAAGTTCTTTGTTCCCGTCTTCCGGTAAATCTCATCGTTCCTCAGGTTGCTGTTCCATGTCAGATCCAATCGCTACGATTATTCGTGAAGAAGATCTGAGATTAGAGATTGCACTTGGGTTAAAGCGTGGTCAGCCTGAAGGCTAATAGTGCTTTCTGAACAAATTCAGATTTGTTCCATGCAAATCCACCCAACACATGGTCACGAATTTTCATTGTGAATAAAGATACAGAACATCTTCTGGAATCTTCTTTAAGCCCCTCTCACCTCCATACCAGTGGTCCATCTATCTTCCTCTAAGAGGAGAAGAGATACACCACAGCGTCGGAGTTAAATGGTACCTTATTTCGTCAGTAGACCATTTGGCCTGGATTTTGGCAAATTAAATGAATGAAATAGTGAAGTTTCAATGGGCTTGTTTATAATCCGATATGTTATGTATTCACTTCAATTTTATAGGCACATATCCTCGTTATTCTCATTAATATATATATATATATATATATAATCCAAAGCCTGTCTACCGTTAAACGGTGTAGGCAGTATCTCTTCTTCAGCTGTCCACAAATTTCTTCCATTTCGCCCTGTCCTTTGCTATCTTAGCTGCATCTGTCCATGTTACACCTTTCTTTTTCAAAATTTCTGCAATTACCATATTCCATGTCTGTTTTGGTCTACCTCTTCTTCTATTCTTTGCAATTCTTGCTTCCCATATTTTTTTTCGGTTGTCTTGTACTGCTCATCCTTTGTAGATGTCCCCACCATCCTAGTTGTCTTTGTTCAATAAATTCTAAAATTGGCGTTATCTCTAGGTCTTTTCTTATGTCCTCGTTTTTCATTCTATCGTATTTGGTAACTCTTCGTACTCTTCTCAGATATCGCATCTCAGCAGCTTGTACTTTACTTTTCTGTTTTTGGTTCAATATCCATGATTCACAGCCAAACGTTAGGATCGGTCGGTAGATAGATTTAAATATCTTCATTTTTGTTGTACTAGATATTTCCTTTTTATTTATAAATCTACTGCTCATAGCATAATACAGTTTCGTTGTCTTTTCTATTCTTTTATTAATATCAGCTTCTTGCGACCCGCTTTCATCAATTGTAACTCCCAAGTATTGAAAAGTTTTTACTTGTTCTATTTTTGTCCCTTCGATTTGTATCTTCATTAATACTGGTTCTTCTCCTATTGCCATTACTTTCGTTTTATTTTTGTTTATTTTCATTCCATTCTCATTCAGTACAGAGTTCCATATATCTAAATTTAATTGTAGATCTTGTTCGTTCTTTGCCATCAGTACTACATCATCTGCGAATGCGCCCTCTGAGATTGCCACCCGCTGTAGGTTCATATATCCTATTGTAAGTTTTTTACTTCTTCTGGTACATTCTTTAAGTATTTCATCCATGTACGTAATAAACATGACTGGGCTCAAGCTTCCTCCTTGTCTCAAACCTTCTGTTGTTCTGAAGGTTTCCGATTCGGTGTTATTGTAGATGACAGCATTTACGTTGTTATTGTATATTATTTGTATGAGTCGTATTAATTTGTTATTCAAGCCCCTTTTTTCCAGAATATCCCATAATTTCTCTCTTGGTACTTTATCAAATGCTTTCTCCAAATCAATATATGCCAAAAATAATTTCCTCTGCTCTTGTGACATCTTTTGTGTTAATTGTTTAATAGAGAAAACATGGTCTTGCGTGTTCTTGCCTTTTATGAACCCACTTTGTGGTTCTTCAAATGTATCTCCTATTGCTGTTCTTATTTTCTTGTCTAGTATTCGTTCCATTATTTTCATAGCAGTGTTTACTAATGATATGCCTCTATAATTGTCACAATGTCTTCTATCCCCCTTATTTTTATATATTGGCACAATTAACGTTTTTTTCCATTCGTTTGGTAGTTCTTCTTCTTTCCATATGATTTTATATATGTCTAACATTATTTGTTTTCCTCTCATACTCATGTTTTTAAACATTTCTGTTGTTATCTTATCACTTCCGGGGGCTTTCCCATTCTTTAGTTTCTCTATTGCTTCTTCTAACTCTTCCATGCTGATTTCTTCATCTACTTCTTTGTTATCAACCTTCTCTCTTCTCACTTGTTCCTTCTTATTTTCTTCGTCTCTTTCATCTTGCAACAGCTCTCGAAAAAATTGTTCCCACCTAGCTATTATTTCTCTATTATCTGTTAAAATGTTTCCATTCTTACTTTTTATGTGATGATGTATTTCTTGTGCTTTCTCCTGTCTAATTGATTTCAGAAATCCATAGAACATCTTTTGATTTTCTTTACTATTACGTTCCATCTTCTCCCCGAATTCTCTCCATGTTTTATTTTTGGATTCTATTACTAGTTGTTTAACTTTCTTCCTTTCACTTTTATACTTCTCATAATTTTCTGTTGTTTGGTTTGATAGATATATTTTCCATGCCTTTTTCTTCATCTTCGTATGTTTCTTTAATTCCTCGGTCCACCATGCTGTCTGTTTTCTTTTCCCTTTCTTTTTCATTCCACACGTTTCTTTTGCTGCCATTAAAATTGCTTTCGCAAAGTCGTTCCATGTTTCTTCAATTGAACCCCTCTCTTTTTTTACTTGCATGTACCTTATTATTTCATCTAATCGTTTCTCATAATTTTTGGCAACGT
Organism: Oryctes borbonicus; assembly: GCA_902654985.2. Taxonomy (NCBI): domain Eukaryota; kingdom Metazoa; phylum Arthropoda; class Insecta; order Coleoptera; family Scarabaeidae; genus Oryctes; species Oryctes borbonicus. Next base: position 7,605 of record CACRWG010004748.1, read on the forward strand.
TTGGGTTTCTCAATTTGTGTGCTCTTATTATCTCTGGTTGGGTTTATTCTCATTAATACGGTTCTCATATTTTACCGTGTTCCTTCCACCTGTATTTATAACATATTGCTACTTATTAATTGTTTGCAAAATTCAATGGGGTAATAACAATAAACGCCGTTTAAAACAAATATACGAGACATTCGAATTGGATTTTTCTGGTATATTTCCCTATTCGAAACTGGACAAGCTAAAATCTCAAAAATCAACGTTACTTTTCCAAAAGAAATTTAAATTGTAATGTTATTTTCATTACACCACGCTACATCTCAGGATTTTCGTAAAATCCACCCAGAATATTAAACCATGAAGGCTTAACTATCACGGGGTGATAAATATTTGCTCGGCAATTTAAAAAGCACAAACCACAAGTGGCGATTTCTAAAGCCTGCTACGTAGACAAACCGCACATATTTCACTTAATAAATGTACTAATTGCCGGATGGTCAAATATTTAAGCGGTTTCGCATTATTGCGGGATACGTAAATCGGAAGCCTAAGCGTATTAAAAGTATAAATTCCCGGGATATTATGGTCCTCTTGGGCGGTTATTTATTACGAAAACCACTTACGCGTAAACTGTAATTAAAACGTGGACGATACCTGCCTACTCGGTTGTTCAACGACTTGGCAAACATTTCGGATAAAGTTTTAAATGGATTTGGAATGAATACCGTGAACGATAACAAGCCGGTTGCTTACAGAACGTCGTTCTTCCTTTTGGGGGCGAAAATACCCGAATAATAATTAAAGCGCACTTTAATAAATAGGTACCGAAAGGCAAACGGTACAAGAGATAAACCCTTTTAGGCACTACTCTGACTACCACTTGCTGTGAATGTTTACTAGAAGATTACCGTCAGAAAGGATTTGAGAACAATAGGTCAATTTTAGTACCGTCGGTCGCGTTAATCGAATATTACACCTCGACTTCTTGTAATATTTGAATAACATAGGTCACGCTGTATTAGTATTAGGTCTTCTAATTTAACTTTAGACCAACTTAATAACCTGGAATTTCTCCGCATAGTGTACGACTTTATCCTTTTCATTTACTATCGGAGAGGAACGCAAATAAGAAATAAAATCGCGGACTGTAAGAAACAATACGGGTTAGATTGAAACGGCGACGACAATTAGTGAAGAATACTTAACACGGGCGCTGTTATTATGGAAAGTTCTAAAAGAATACGTAAAGCAAGTATCAGCGCGACTAATCAAACTTTTTTTATAGTCGCGCTGTAATAAAGAGAAGTTGGTCTTTTTAATGCACACTCCCTTTATGCCATTCAAACAAAAAACAGGGGATATAATTGCGCCATCCATACCGCCATCTTCGTTGTTCTTGCGCAAATGGTACTGTATCGGATTGTCAAATTATAAGATTTAGAAAGCTAGTGGCATGACTGAAAATGTCAGATAAATATTGATGGCGTTTATCTATTAAATGCAGATGCAGAAGGAACGTTTGACCTTAACATATTATTCCTCCTGAACATTTATAGATAAATCTATATCGGGAAACTCAAGTACCACGGATCCCAATAATGTTGTTAATACCATAACAATTATATTATATGACAATAAGCATTAATTATAAGAATTAAATCAATGTGCATTGGAGCATTTACGTGATTTGTAAAATATTTTATGCGTTTTCATTTGTGATATCTATGAACGAAGGAATATTATTGCCTTCATTAAGCCTATTGTTAGCTAGAAAGCCAAGAAGAAACATACGTACAAAAAGAATAGCAAAATTTTTAATGTATTTGTGGAAAGCGGCGGCTCAACGGGGTTCTACGTCGGTAATTTTATCGACGGAGAGGCGTAATATACAGGTACAGCAATAATACGCCCGTCTTTTGTTACCGGAGCTGCATGCTGGAACGCAATTTGATATTATGAGAATGTAATATGATGTTAATTCTGTATCTTTAAAAAATATAAATTCTCCAAAAAAAGTGGCACAACAAAATATTAATTATTAAATTAAAGATCCCCAACTATACTCCATTCACCCCCAGATTATGAAAGTAACCTATTTATGTGTTTTCCATCGTTTTAGGGTTTCTGTTAAAAAATTGAAAAATCACATATCCCAAAGAAAATATTCCCATGTCCAAACGCTTTCAAAATTAGCGATAAAATTTGTTGTATGGATAGGTTAAGATCGGATGACGATGTCAAAATATTGCTTTTATCACCGGATGTATAGGGCGATCCGTAGGAAAGGACTTAGGACTTTACCAATTTCAAAATGAATTATCTCGATTTTGTTAAATGTATATTATGAACAAAAGTGATTGCAGAATTAGGTTAGGGTGGGCGATTCTGTTTTTTTTTGCCCAATGAACTAAGAAATTGAAAAAAAAACAATTAAATGGATAATTTAAGATCAGCAGTCGGCTAGGTTTCAAAAAGAAAGCTGTTAACACTTGACATGTGGATGCATGATAAGAGCAACATCTTCAAAAAATAATGAACGAACATGAATTTTTATCCCCAGCGTTCTTGCAAAATATTTCTATTAGGTCTATTAAAAGAGAATTTTGGGAACCCGACAACATTGTTCTTATATTTGTAGGTTCTTTTCACTTTCATTTAATTTTTATCTTTTTTGTCTAAATCTTAATACTATACAAAGAGTTTAAGATAAAGGATTCCTTTAAAACCTAAAATAACAGAAACTAGAAAAAATAGAAAAATAATAATTGTGAGGTGTCTAATGCTCCACTATACTATAAGCGTTTGAAGACACGATAGTGCTTGAAGGTTAAGATGGATCTGTCACAATTTCGAAAACCCCAAGAATTTAATGTAAATTTAATGTCAATTATATCTATATAACTACTATTTGAACATGGAGAACAATGGCGGTTTACAAAGGATTTCATGCATTTTAGCGATGAACTATATTGTTGCGCCGATAATATGTTATTGATTTTTTTTTTACGAAAGGCGCGTGGAGTAGATTAACCCATATTAAATTTTAACTTCAATTACATTTTAAAGCCCATATACTGGCGTAACCTATTATTCTGATAATATTGGATTAATGCAGCAAAAATATGTATTTTAGCGAACAAATTGAATAGCACATGTATTGTTTAGTTGCACGCACGTAAATGGTAGAACGAAATTACCCAGATAAATTATCGAGCGTGTTTCATTGTTAGCCTCCGTTATTGCCAATGATACGACCTCAAACTGAAAAATTTATTTGACAAAATCAGTTAAAAGTTGACACTTTTAACTGATTTTGTCAAATAAAGCGCACTGTTTTTATGATCGCTAGCACACACCGGTATTGCAAAACCTATCAATTTGTTTGTATAATTCCGTATCAAAGAGATAGTGAAATTGCTGGTAATATCAATGTTGTGCTTTTTAAAAATAGAGGCATTGACAAATTTATCTGTACACTGTACTCAAGTAGTACGTGGGTTCTTTTCCCGAGCAATTTTGAGAAAATCTTCGCGCATAAAATCTGGGGTGCTTAGTTTTCGCCGCATACAATACAAGTTCAGTTCAGTCCTCTTCATTCTACGCCAATTTCTTCAATATTCCTTATTCTTATCTGGCCTAATTTTTGAGATAATTGAAACGTTTTATCTGGGTAATGACTCAAATTTATTCGATTGAATATTTCTTGGAATTTTCTTCAGTACGCAGAAAATTACAAGAACGCCATTAAAATCATTGCCAACATTTCAATTTTTTAAACGGAACATCCTGTATGTTTTCGGGGAATCTAATAAGCTCTCCTAGAACCCCCCTTATACATAATTCCGTATACCACCGTGCATTCTTCCTTGGCGAATTAAATATAAAACTATACAGACACGTTTTTCGTTTAAACACGCGGAGTGACGAAACACTGCATTTAAATAATGTAATAAACAAATGTTGATGAGACTTTAGCATTGCAAATTCTGCAAAAATATCTGGGCGCTTCACTTGCAGAAACTGAAACAACAATAATCACATTCGGTTGCATATTTTGTAGAATCCAGTTGATACAAAAAAAATCGATGTTTCGCTAAAAATTGAAAGACCTGCCCAATAAAATTTGAATATAATTTGTAAGTTATAGTAATTTGTTCGAGTTCCCTAATAAAGCTAATACTTCGTGTCTAGCACCTGCAGTGCAAAGAGTGGAGAGGCATGAGGAATCTGAAACAAATGTATCTGTTGTTCACGAGTGACCGAGCTACTAGAAAAGGGCAAGAGCAGCAAAACTGTGTAATTTCGGCTCGATGCATTGCATTATCAATATACTTATGCACTATCGCATATAAAGGCGATAGCGACAATTATGAACAAAATCACGATATTTATGCATAATCAATAGCGTCAACTATTTTAGCATCACAACCCGGTGAATCATTATTATTCCTTCATCCAACATACAAAGTATTTCGGTCAAACCTTCAATTATGTACACGTAGACGTTCTGGGTTATAAACTACTAATTCCTTCCCGAAGAAAGAAAAGGGAAGGATAAAGGAACGCTGTCCACGGGTAGGACACCTATATTGCCATCGACAACAATTTAGAAAAGATTAGATTCCTCTCAGGTAGCTCCTTCACGTGGAGGACTTCAAAGCAATTTTCTGCTCAATAAGATGCCGAGGAATTTAATTGGAGAAGTGAAAGGACATTTGATGATCCAATATATAAGCAAAATGGGAAAATATGTGCTCTCCATTATTTATGTTTTCAAAGCCGATCCGACAGGAATCGCATTCTTTTTATTATTGCGCAAATTGAATTATTTACTGATTAGGCGGGATATTAAAGTTTTAGATAGGTGTAAATTATTAATCAAGGAAGGCATGAATTATTTACTTCTTGCAATTTGTGTAAAATGCATTTAAGCTTAATTTATTTGTATTACAGAATAATATTTTACTCTGTTCTTATCAAAACAAAATTGACTGCTATTAGTAATAATTTGAATTGATAACAAGAAATTCCCATTAAATGACCAAGATAGAGGAATTTTCTTATATTTTGGACAATAATTATCTCTCTCAATTTTAAATCGTTTAAATCGTTTTTGCAAACACATTGTCCTTCCAAATTCATTCGTCCTGGTGTTAATTCTTAGCTCTATTCATATTTTATCTGGACCGTAGTTTAAAAGGACCAAATAAACACAGTCTAACAGTAACAGCCAATCCTTAGCTTTTAAAACTTCAATAATAGGAAAAGTACTAAGTTAAAGGCAAATAAAGTTTACGATATCGCAGCACAAATTAAGTTTATGGGCACTAACATTAGCTATTCAAATAGTGATAATAGTCTAGAATGTTTAATTACGACAATAAATACGAATAAATGCGGATCGTTTATATATCCACAATAAACAAAGAACCTATCGCATGTTAATACAAAGCTTTATCGAGCGTTTTTATAGCCGGAAATAAAAAAAAAAACCTGTATTAATTAGCTAGTTTTATATTTCGGAGTATCGGTAAATTAACATTAATTGAAGAACCTGCATGCATGCGCGCATACCTTTCTGCATGTACCTTACGTAAATTCATTATGTGAAGGTGAATCACTGCGAAGAGACCTACACAAATGAATACGAAGCTAATTTTCTTCGGTACTTGCAGGCTTCGTGAATGATGCAATTAAACATAATGACTGTCAAGTTGTTTATGTTCGCGACCGTAATGTCGTTTACCTTTACCGCGAGTTGTACTCTTCCATTTTATCGTTATTAATGATTTGTTCGAAGCGCAAGAATTACTCATAATTATTTTGTGTCGATGCTACCAATACGCTAGCTCAAGAGAGATTGCACGAGCTCCATTTTGTAGGATTCGAAAATCACGGTTCCCATTGGATTTGATGCGCCATCTACATGTCGAACGCTGTTTTGGTTCCGCATATACTTATATATATAATATATATATATACTTAACACGCCCACTTACAAAACAAGGAATCCATCACAGACCGACGGATCCCAAATATACATTTATAACACGCTTTATTTTAAATATTAAATAGTACATAATCATAAAAAGAGATTAAATATCGACCAATCCTAAGATCTTTAAAAGGTTTTTAACTCACGCCCCTCTTTTTGTGGCCATGCAGATTAATATTTAAAAATACGTTTGGGTGTAAAAAAAGGGTACGTTTTGTTAGTAACATAAGAAATCTCCATTTTTATTAGGAAATGGGAACGGGGTTTCTGAACGCCCACAATATGAAAATAAACCAATAAAATAACCGCGTAACCTTAGCATTTATTTCAATGCCTACTTTAGGATCAGTTGCATGAACATTAATTAAATTTTAATTTAGAATTAAGTTAATAATATCAAAATCTGTTACATATGGTTGAAAAATTACACCACTATAAGCAGTTACCGAAGCGGTTAAATATATTAAACCGTAAGCTGTGGTAATTGCGGTCCTATTACTATATATTAACTTACTATAAGCTAATTGTGAATAATTTCTGATAAATCAAATTTGTGCATTAAATTTTAATAATCTAGAAATCATATTCACTCTTTATAATTTCCCTTCTCCGTTTACAACGCACACGCTTAATTCTTGTAACAATACCTAAAAGAAGGAATGATACTTCATGTGTTTGTGCAACCAGAAATACATGGATTGGATCTGTAAAAAGTACTCTCACTTACGAACGAAAAATATTGTCCATCGATGTACACTGATGATGTACAATGATTTTGCAATAGATTTATGATATTTATCTACCAAATCTACCAAAATAAAGTTGTTACAAAATAATAACATGGTCGTAATCCCTGTAATCGGGAGGTCAAACTGCTTAAGGGACCATCATCAAAATACATATTGCACAGATCCAGGAATACATAAGCGGAGCCGGTAAACTGTTAGAAATTGGTATTAATCAGTGAGTAATGGGTGTTTGTGTAATCGCCATGTACACTGCCGTTCAGTGAAGTTCGGTCATACAATAAAAATCTATTATATCACACTGTATACAATTATTAATACATAAAATTAGAAAAATATTAAGCATACACTCTTTTCTAAGGGATTAAAGCCATAAATTATTATGTAAAGGAGAAATATCGCGACAACCACAATAAAATCCCTTTTATTATCATTGTAAGAATTTCTCGGAAGCACCGATCTTTTGAAACGGGCCGTTTGGGGATTATTAACGAACAATACATTTAGGAAATGTACCGCAGTATCACTCTTGTTTATTTATCACAAGCGTAAAGATATAAATTTGCTTCATTTTACTGTTAAACGTGTGTTGGTGTGCATCTGTCGTTTTTGCGCGAAAGTTTTAAGAAAATTTACCTCAAAATGGCACGTGGCAAGCCTACCAGTGTAGAAAAACGTTCACGCATTATTACGCTGTTTGAAGAAGGATATTCGGGGCGACAAATTGCTGAAAAAGTAAATATGAGAAGTTCAACAGTAAATGACATCATAAAGCGATATCGGACAACTGGAACTATAGAAAATCGTGTTCGTCCTGGAGCATCTAGAAAAACAACAAAAGCTGAAGATTTGAGAATTATATTATTAAGCAAACACAATAAAAAATTAACGGCGTCACAAATAGCAGCCGAAGTCAATCGCGGCCGTGAAGAACAAGTTTCGGCGAGTACGGTAAAACGTCGACTTCAACAAGCGGACCTTCGCATTGCCATTCGAAAACCTTTATTACGTCGGGGCAACAGAGCAAACCGGCTACAGTGGACCCGTTCTCATCTAGATTGGTCGTTAGATAATTGGAAACACGTGCTTTGGAGTGACGAGTCAAAGTTTGAGGTTTTTGGGCAAAATCGACGAGTTTATGTCCGAAGATCTAAAACCGAAAAAATGATCCCGGACTGCATTGTGCCAACAGTGAAGCAAGGGCGTAGCTCTGTGTTAGTGTGGGGATGTTTCTCCTTTGCTGGGACGAGAGATTTATGCAGAGTGCAGGGTGTAATGAGGAAGGAAAATTATTTTGCAATACTCCAGAATCATGCCGTGCCATCAGGATTGCGTATAATAGGCCGTAACTTTACATTCATGCATGACAACGACCCAAAACACACTGCGTTAGTGTGTAAGAACTATCTAAAGGAGCAAGAAGAACACCACACCCTGAAAGTAATGACGTGGTCCCTACAAAACCCAGATTTGAACCCGATAGAGTTGTTGTGGAATGAACTGGACAGGAGGATCCGAAAAATATGCCCAACTTCACAAGAATATTTACGGAATATTCTGCAACATGAATGGATTAATATTCCAGAATCCGTTTTAACAAAACTTATCGAAAGAATGCCTAGAATAGTTCGAGCGGTGATTAACAGCAAAGGAGGTTTTT
>CACRWG010004749.1:0-15977 GCA_902654985.2 Oryctes borbonicus
TTTCTGGATGCTGATCAGTCCTTAGCGGAAATGGTGGACGGTTTGAAGCCCGATCGTAGGAAACATGAAAGTTACATGGTATTACAACCGGTAATATTAAAGAGGACCAAATAAATACAGGATTTTTTAATGGAATTTTAATTTCTTTAGGAATCTGGGCTACCACTGGATCTAGCTGTAAGGTATCAGATTAATATGGCGTTGAGTAATGTTGATAAGATTGAACACGTCAAGAAATTCTCCAATATGGTGATACCGATGTTATGGACCGAAAATGTAAGTTAAAATTCTGTTTAATGTGCCTATCTAGTAGATAGGTTTAGATTAAGTTTCACTTACACACGGAAGGAATTATCGCGAGTTAGGCTGAAAAATTTTAATCTTTTCATTTTTTTCTTTCAGAGACTTTACACTTTGCCTCCAAGTCTTGCCTCTAGATTCCAGTTATATTTAAATGTCCTTCCATTGGTCGTCCAAGCCAGCCTCTACATATTATTCACCATCGGAGTCATATTTATAGTCATCAGCCTTAGGAAGTTTACAAAATCTTCGAGGAGGCTTCCTTCCAATTTAAATTGGAATGAACCAAGCATGATGACCAGGGAAAGGAAGCTATCATACGTTGCGGAAGGCAAGCGGAAAATGTCAGCTAAAGAGATGGATATATTCTACAACAGTCTAATGGAGCCGTTGAACCAAACTATAGATCCTTCAACGCCAGCAGAACAGCACATCGTTGGTGAAGTGACCTCTGACGACAATGAAGATTAATAATGTCCAGCCGTGAACTTATAGATCTTCTTTTAACGTTTTAGTAAGAGAGAAAAAAGAGAATGTGATAATATTTTTTAGTGATTGATCTTAAGATATGAGTATTCCAATGTTGCCGATGTTTTTAAAAGTTGGCGACGTATTTATACATTTATACATCGAAGACTTCCGACATAATTGCTCAATGTTTTTTTTTTATTGTAAAGAAAAGATTTTTTTTAAAAATCAGTATTAGATTTTACATTTTATGCAACCTAACCTAAATTGTCAAAATAACGTCAATTCCAGTCTTAATAAACACACTTAGCTGAATCTCCCTGTAGCTAAATTATAGGGTAGGGTGTTTAATGTGGTGATTGGGTTATTTTCTGACACAAATTAAAAGATTCCTTAATTACAGCATTTCAAAAAATTGCAAATTATTTTATCATAATACAACTAATGTGTAGATACTTAATTAAATCACATTGGAAATTAATTTTTTTATATCTTTTTTGATAATTGCTATAACTTTACGCAAAACCTTTTAATCATCATAATTTAATTTAACATGTATTATTTAAATTACGTTAGTTTTTTCTTCAGTTATTAATGCGTTTCTTCTCTTTCCTATATTGGAATCTACAATTAGGTGTTAGTAACTAGTCCACTTGTTATTTGACTTTTGCTCAATGTTTGTTTCTTGTTGTACAGCGAGTTAAAGTTATCTAACAAAATTGTGCTGTGGAGGGGGCCACCTGTACAACGAACTTAGAGTTGTGGTAAATAGCAATTAGGCCGTAATGTTAAGGAATGTAGCTCCTAGTGTAACTAATTGTACGAATTTTTTTGTAAATAGATTTTCAATTTTTGTAATATTTATACTCAGTGTAATATTTATTAGTACTATTCAAAATAGACACGATGATTCTTTTTTGTAATTTCATCGAAGAATAAAACACGAAAATTAATTATTTTGTTTTATTTACTTTGTTATTCTCTATTAAATTTCAAGTGCCTTTTTGACTTTTTTTTTTAATTTGGTAATTCGTAGAATAATAAGAGAAAATGTATTGAATGAGTGTTCCGTTAAGGAAAACTTCGTTACTTCAAATTGAACACTCTGTGTATTATATAATTTTTTGATTCTTCGCTCGATTTTAAGGGGATTTTATGTAACATACCACGTGTTTAAAATGCATCGTTCTCGCGTTACTCAACTGTTTCTATTAAAACATTAACATACAAAGCTTAACTGTCACATCTGATATCATTGAAACGGAGAAAAGTGGAAAACTGAATTTTTTTGCATTTGTTTAGCTCAACTCCCCATTAACGTTAGACGAAACAAAGACATAAATAATTAGAACGATTTAAAGCGTAACTGTTACAGCAATAGTTAATTTTTGTAAGTGAAAATTTCAGTTTTTATACATAAAGCCAGCCTAAAATTGAAGAAGGAATCAAAAAATGACCATGTTTTACTTAAAATAACGGGTATAGCCTTAACGGAGCGCTCTGTATAATAATTAATTCAAAAAGATGCACGCTTTCAGTTTATTTAAAAAATTTATTCTAAAATCGATAATAAAGAAGATATTGCAATTTTATGCAGCAACATCTAAACATCAAGCTATAGATCGAAAAAGCATATAGACTGGGAAACAAAACATGTTTGGTAGAATTGGGAAGTAAAAGATAAGAAAATGGTGATGATAAATAAACACAAACTAAGAAATATAAGATTAGCGAATATACATGGCGCGGGATCTAATAATAAAAGAGAGGGAAATACAAGAAAGTAACCAAAGCAAACGCAAAGGAGGAAAGATAAAATGGAAAGACAGCGAAATCATCTCATATTCGAAGGACTTGCTGGGGATGGGACGAGAAAAAAAGAGAAGTTGGATGCTACGAGAAAACTAAAAAATGGAAGGCAATAGGAAAATCTTAAAGACGACTCGGCCATTAGAAGCAGAAGAAAGTAAAACACACAGGGTAAAGAGCGAAAAAATCAGAAATGTAATGAAAAGAATAAATAAAAGAAACTGGTTATTACAGTCACGAGTAAAAGAAACAGAAGATGTGGGGTACGGTAGTGAGAACGAAGATGCAAGAAAAGTAGAAAAGGACAAATTCTTTGGAAGACCCCAAATAGAAATAGATAACTGGGGAGAAAGTATATTGATAGCAGGGAATCTGAATGGACGAGTAGAAGACCAAAATGCAGACAGGCATTGAGGGGTACCCAGCAAAAGAAGGAGAAGAAACCAAAAACAATAATGGACAGCGGATTTTAGAACTAAACGTAGAAAACCACTTAATGGCAGCAAATACCTTAGCTTAAACACCAGGAAATATGTCTGAGTCGAAGAAAAAAGAAACAAAAACTTACTGATTGGTTATTTGGTAGCAAACAAACAAATATGAAAATATGTATAAAACGTGAAAGTAACAAGATAGGCCGAGATATGTAGTGACCACTATCTGGTAAAGATGAATCTAAACAGCGAGAAAGAAAAACAAAAGGAGGAAGTGTAAAAAAAAATTAAATGCTACAAACTAAAAGATACCAAAAAACCAGCATAAAAACAAGGAAATAATAAGAAAGTAACAGAAACTTTAAACGGAGTAGAAAAATATGGAAAAAGTTTCAGGATAGTTGCCACGAAAAGTTGTGGAAAGAAAAGGATAGTAAATATAGATATAACAAAAAGAATAACGAAATGATGATATAAAATGCTAGGTAGGAAAGAAAAAGCGTTTATGGAGGAAACATTTAAACACAAACAGGCAGAAACAATGTAACGAATATGAAGAAAAAAGAAAAGAATTGCAAAATATGATTAAAGAGGCGAAACATGAATCATGGATCTTGAAATTTGAAAAAGAGATGACAGAAAACTATAGATATAGCCAAAAATTATTTTATGAGACGCAAAAGCAACTCAAAAAGAAAATAAAAAAATTAATATTATGAATATAAAAAGAAACAGTGAGAAAATAAACATAGAGGAAGAATGAACAAATACAAAGTGAAATGTAGAAGAATAGGGGAAGAGTCAATACAAATAAATTCATCCATATGCTTTATAGATGTTGAAAACAACTTTCCATAGAATACACATGGAGAGCTTTAGAAAGGAGAAATATCGACAGAAAAATCATAAAAATAATAAAAGCAAAGATTAACAAAAACATCGTAAGAATAAACAACGAGCAATCTAAAGTATTCGAAACAAAAATTGGAGCAAAGCAAGCATGGTCCTGAATAAAGCAATTAAGGAGACCGAAGAAGAGACGAAGATATAACTAGTATATTGGAAAATGGAACAAATAGAATTAAATGAATTGATCACAGAGAAGAATAAAGTGCGCAGTATAAATTAAACGATCAGCAAATAGAACAAATCGAACATTTTAAACATTTGGGTTCAATAATAGACAGCAAGGTAAAATTGATAAAAAAAATAAATCGTTTGGCAGAAGTTGATGAAAGTAAAGAGCTGAGAAAAAGAAGCATGAGCAGCTTCTGTCTTTAATATGTTACTAGAATATTAAATGATAGCTCGACAAAGATGTTCAAGTAGAAGTAGTGCGATAAACAATTTAACCGCGCTTGGCTTGTGATTAAATTAGCCTAACTCCGAAAATAAGTTAATGCTAGTGGCAGACCTTATACGTGCTATAATAAGACTCCCAAAGGAACTTCCCCTATTTCACATCCACAAGAGCAAAATTTCCAAAAATTATTGCGGATCTGCACACGCTGTTCAAATTTTGCGTTTGTGATTTCAATAGTTTCAGCACTGAGTTGATGAGTCAAACAATCGGAACTTCTCTTTCTACAAAATTAGTATATCCTAAATTAGATCATCCAATCTATGAATGAAACGCATTCAAATATATAAAACGAAATTTATTTGGCAGTATCCTTTTTTTTTGTAATTTTTATATTATTTTTAAGTAGTACAAATCATACATTGATAAAGAAAATCAGACACTTGCATACTGGGAAGAAAAAAGAAAATAAACTAAATTAATTGCTAGTAGTAATACAATTATCTAGCAACACCTGCATCACATTAACTGTACACAGATAAGTCACTCGTAAAAAAAGAAAACAAAAAGAAAAAACAAATACAATTTCTCAATTATGGGTTTGTTCCAACAGAGATCACAATCCAGTCAGAGCCAATGAGGAAACACTTCCGGATTCTTTTTTAGCCAATCGTTCGCCTCCGATTAGTTTGTGAAATTCTATTGGAACAAGCCTGGCATACAATGAGACGAATGTTTGAGAAATCGTTTACAGTCACCGACGAACAAGAAACTAAAAAACATTTGAACTACTTTTACAGGTAATCATTTGACAGCTGTCAAATTCATCCTTTTCTTTTTATTATTTTACGCTTAAAGAAAGACAAAGTAGGAGGTATACGTTGCAGTTGTTATTATGGAGGATTTCATGCGGTTAACAATTGAGGAACATTCGACTTACAAAACAATTAAAGACCTTCTCTGGGGTTACTTCCCCTTCCTATGAAATCTGTTTTATATAGAAAAGAACCATCTATTATTCTATTAATTAGTTATAATCTTACACGTTAAAGAGCCTATAAATAGATAGGTATTTTTTTTTGTATATATTTATATATAATATGTATATATTAATAATTAAACGTAATAAATTATAAAAAGTAATCAGCCTGAGGTTTCTTCGATGGTATCCCCCGAGTTTCCTGAGGAGCCGCTTCGAATATTGTAAAGTCTCTTTGTAAATGTTCGTTTAGTTCCAAAATTGCGGCCACATTACCACATCTGTAAATAAAAATAGGTTAGTTAACAGTGTTACTCCTTCGGGGTGATTCTAGTGAACAGCGCGCAGCCGTAAAGTTTAGCTTTTCGCTCGGAAAAACGCACAGAAACTCTTGAAATGTTAAAAAGGGCCTCAAGTGTTTGAGTGGTTTTTCCGGTTCAAAAGAGGTGAAGCGCTATTTGACAACGCTGCCCGAACCGACGAATATGTTAAAATAATTCGGGAAATTATGCTGGAAGATGGACGACGACTCGTTGAAAAAGTTATGGAACTGTCGGAATTTTAGTTCGCCGAATTTTAACAAAAGATTTGGGGGTAAAAAGGGTGGCTGCCAAATTTATGTCCCACGCAGTCGGGCAACTGGTGATACCCTCACTGGTTTGTGAGGGTAGGAGCGTTATCGTGGTGGAAAACACCAAGACAATGCCCTTGGCGACTGCCCGAGCGCGTTATAAATTTATAACCAAAAATAGTGAGCTTTTTTTTGTTTCGTCGAAATCGTTTTGCCGATACTGCTGAGGTGAAGAAAAAAACGCCCGGGTATCACAAAAGACGAATATCACAAAATGTTTTTTACAGTGAAATAAAAGGTTAGACAAATGCATAAATGCCAATGGAGAGTACTTTGAAGGGGATTGAAGGTTTTTAGTTTAAAATTTAAATAAACAGAAGAAAAAATCGTTTTATTTTTTGGGTATCCCCTCGTATATATCGATCTCTGTAGTGCATCAGACAAACTTTAAAAAAATTCCGTTTCAGAATTAACGTTTTAAAGGTTTCATTATTGCTAGAGTGCGGCAACGCGGAAATTACTGCAAGTTGAGCGAATTTGGTAGAGGTTGAATTGACGAATTGCACGAAGGCAGGAATGTCGCCGAAGAGGAACCAAGGATCGAAGAAGAACCAATGAAATGCAGGGCGGCCACCTTCGCCTAATGGCACCAAGAGACCGATTGTCCAGTACAAGATCAACTGTTGATCTATGGTTAGGTAATGAAGGTCGTCCTCTGACTCTTCGAACTGTCTCTCGCCGAATCAGGGCTTCCGGTTTGCAATCATATCGATCACGTCTTGCGTTACCACTTATGGTTCACAGGAACGAGCAGTGGCACAAGGTGGTGTTCAGTGATGAATCTCGATTTTGTAGGATTTTGAGGGTCACACACCATGAGAGCCCAGTGTTCCGTTAATGAGGTGGTGGAATCCTCAGCAGCTCAAAAACACACTTTTCAAGCAGGATAATACTCGTCCCCCCGTCTCTAAACCGCTTCGAAAACGCTAATGTGTTGCCATGGCTACCCAGACCTCCCTCACCAATGGAACAAGTGTGGGGCATTATGAGACGAAAACTTCACACACAGCTACACGTAACATTCAGGTCTCTAATAATAAATGTTTGTGTCCCTTACCTGTAACAGTAGTTAGGAGCCGACCAAACAGTCAAAACTGTTTCATTAAAATGCCACTTATAGCCTTCCATAACTAACTGATGTGCACGACATATCATATCGATATCATTGGCAGCATTAAATTGTGCTACAACATCCGAACCAAAAAGATAACCCGCACCTCGAGGTGACACACCCCATCCTTGTGTGTCTACAAATGAAACAATAATAAATATTATTCGGCAAAACCAGCCAAAAGAAACTAACCTTCTGGATCGCTCCATAGTAAGTCACACATAGGACCATCGTGAGGCACCTCCTGTTTCCGATCTATAGTCCTGATTTGATCGAGCGTTTGAATCGAAGGCGATAATCCACCATGTACACAAAAGATCTTCCCATCAATGATAGCGGATAACGAAAGATAATCGAAGATCTCCGTACAATATCTCCAAACAGTTATCGAACCATATTTCCTCAAGCATTCATCGTAAAATCCATACACTTGTGTTATTTGACGAGATTCGTGGTTGCCTCTAATTAAAGTAATACGATCTGGATATCTAACCTTAAAAGAAACAAGAATCGATTAGCATTGAAGGAATCGTTAACTATTTTTGTATGACTTACTTTTAATGCTAATAATAATAGAAACGTTTCGACACTATAGAACCCTCGATCAACGAAATCGCCCATGAACAGATAATTCGTTTCGGGAACATCTCCTCCTACTTTAAATAACTCCTTCAGGTCATAAAATTGTCCGTGAATATCACCGCATACCTAAGATAAATAAACATATTTAGAACAGCTACAAGGTAAGATAAATGAAGGTTTACTTACTGTTACGGGAGAATCTACTCTTTGTACATTACTTTCTTCAACTAATATCTCTCTAGCCTTGGCGCAAAGGGCTTTTACCTCGGCCTCCCTAATAATTTCACATCTCTTCAGTTGCTCTATCTGCCTATCTAGATCGCTTGTATCGGTCATACTTACAAAATAAAGCTAAAACAGATAAAAATCGATTATATCGGGGTACATTGTTCCACAATTGGGGGGTCCAAATAGTAAATTTACACCCATCACTGACATAAAACGGGGTATTTAAAAGATCACGTATAAAAAATTAAGGTTATGTAAACAAAGTTATCTTCAAAAACAGGTAAACGGCAACGGTTCTAAGGTCGTAACTATTTCGGTTGCGACGGTAAACACGTAAAGAATATTTACGATTGTTTGAGTACTTACGATTTAATACTATTTTTGAATAAACTATAAGAAACGTACAAATCTAATACAGAACCGTGTGTACTAAGAATCGTATTACGTTCGTCAGTGCTTTGCGCTTTACGACAGACGCGTTCAGCTACTTAAGGCACGCTCTCCTACATCGTATTCTATGAGTAATCGATAATGATCTGGGATAATTCGATAGTTTCCTTTTAATTCTACCTGGACATATCTTTTTAAACAACACATAAGTATCGGCACCCTCCGCACCACACAAGTTTAATTAATTATATAGTAATATAATAATTAGTCCGGGACGGCCGTTTCGAGGACACGAATGGTCCGGAGGTGTGGTGTGGTGCGGAGGGTGCCGATACTTATGTGTTGTTTACCATACTACGCCACAGTCCTTGCTATCATTATTTATATCTTTTTAAGATTAGGTTTCATTAAATAATAATTTATGGTAAATTAATTTGAAAGAACACAAATTTTGGGATTTTAATTAATTCAATCATCAAGAACTCTTTGTGTGGAAGTAAAATTTAAATTCACAAGGAATTAAATATTCGCTTTAATTTAAATCTAAAACCTTACCCAGGTTTCAAAAATAATTTTTTTAAAAACAAGGTAATATTCAAATTAATTCACAAAATAAGTTTGGAGATGTACACTTAATATGATCTAATAATTAGTACAAATGCAATAAGGAATTCTCATTATCTACAATGTAATATCATTTTATTTCTAACAATAAGTTTCGAGGGGAAATCCCGCATTGAAACATCATGTCGATATTGCAAAGCTAATAGCTGAACGACACTAACTTTAACGTTACATACTAAGATGAGTAAGAACCATTATTTCATAATATTGCGCTTTGTTACTTGACTACGAATTGATTCGAATTCATCCGTATTAATTTTCTAATTAAATTAAAACATTTAAATAAAATAAATCTAATTTACTTGAGCATCTCGGTGGCTGAACGACGCGAACCCTTATAATTTTGACGTTTTTAAATGTTTATTTTCCAATGCCCTATTGTATTTCTTGGATTAATTTTGAATTGATTTGTATTCAAATAAATTAAGAAAATTTAGGAATTTCAATGGGAAATTTATTGAAAATTCCTCAGTTCGATTGCGCAAGCGTCGTTTTAATAGTATGGCGGCTCTATTTTATATAAATTAATATTTTCTCCCTGAAATTCGGGCATATGTTTTGGTGGTGGACTTAAAAGGGTCAGTGTGGTGTAGTGCCGTGATTTCGGTGGTTTTTTCCGTTTTAGTTTAGTGAAACGGCATCGATAGAACGCGAAGGAAAATGGGAAACATTCATACAGTAGGACCGAACGAAGCTTTGATTGTATCAGGTAGGAGATTTAATTTTCAAATTTGTTTACATCCACTACACTTATCCGGATTTACAAGAAAAGATCTCCGGGTGCCGTTACAGGAGCGGTAGATTTAAATTAAGAAGGTATTTGCGATTTGGATTATCACCATTCTTCGTAACGATAACAAGATGCAGATGCATTTGCAGGTTATAATTGCCTTAAAAAAAATTTTTTTTTTTAATTTATCACTTAATCGATTGTGTTTGTTATTTATGCAATCTGTTGAATATCAAGAGACGTACATCTAAAAATATACAATTCGCTTATTCGTAAATAAAAAAACAAGGACTACTTTTTATTGGTTCTGCTAATTCTAAGATCAGTTTTTTTATGCGTTCCTTGTCCCACTTCTGCGATGAGTTAAAAATAAGTTCGAATATTTTAAAAAGGCATTTAAAGTGTTTGCTCCGATATCGATTTTTCGTGTTCGCGTGTTAATTTCCTCCTCCTCCAATTCCTCTCGTAAAATTCCTATTCGTTTCGAAGGGAGAGGCTTAGATATTTTTCCCTCGAATTGGCATGGCCTAATTTCCCTCAAACGCCCGCCAGATCATTGGCGTCCCATTTCACTTTATTTACGCAGCCTTTACGGGTTAGCGTACCATTGCGTAATATTTTCGTGGCTGACGTCACTTGCTTTTAACCAGTGACGTCCTCGAATGCTGTAGGTGGATAATGCAAGTTGTAAAGCGTGTATTCCGAACGGTATTTTCGAGTTCTTCCAGGAAATGTTTTTCTTTCAAATATGTACAATGCCGGACACGAATAAGAGATCATTTATGTTTTAGTATGTTTTCTTTTTTTTGTTACGTTGGATGTAATTAAAAAAATGTTTCTATGTCTTTGGGTTATTTATTAACGATAATCGGGTAAATTTGTTCTATGAAGACTAACTGCTATTCACAAAAGATTACAATAAAGCAAATTGTTATATGGATTGACGGACTATACAGGGTGAGTCGGGGGGAACGTACCACATTTCATGAGTGTATTGTACAAGGTGGGCCAAATTCGATATTTTTAATAGGGAACTTATATTTCTAAATGAATTACAGAAAAACTGACCTAAGCTTCTGGAGCTCGATTTTAAAGAGAAATCGATTGGTGAAATCCTTATTTTTGTATCTTCCTTAATATAATAGATACAGAGCGTTTTTTTTTAAATGTGCAATTTTTAAAAACCCTTGTAACTTTTTTATTTGTGAAAATGCTTGATTTATATAAAAACTATATTAGGGCGCTACATGTTAAAGTGTTTTATAGAAGCAGGTGAAAATGAGGAAGCTGCATGTAACATTTACTATAAGCGACATCCTGAAAGACAACAACCGTTCTGCCTTGTTGAAATCTTTTACTTGCTTATTTACCCCCATCCATTGTCATCTTAAAATAATGTGAAATGAAGAAAAACAAATAATTTAAAAATTGTTTAAATAAAATATCAAGTGTAAATGTAATTTTATATGCTTTTCAATAGTGTAAAAATATATAGGGTGTTCCATATAAAAAAACACAAGTCTTGATAATATCTCAATAAATAGGAATTTAAAAAAAGAAAAAATTATAGATAGGATTCTGCGTCAAAAAGCGCCCCAATATAATTTTTATATAAATCAAGCACTTTTACAAATAAAAAAGTTACAAGGGTTTTTAAAAATTGCACATTTTAAGCAAACGCTCTGTATCTCTTATATTAAGGAAGATATAAAAATAGGGATTTCACCAATCGATTTCTCTTTAAAATCGAACTCCAGAAGCTTAGGTCAGTTTTTGTCTAATTCCTTTAGAAATATAAGTTCCTTATTAAAAGTATAGAATTTGGTCCATCTTGTACACGTGAAAATAATAAAAAGAAACTTATATGTTGGTTCTTTTAATAAATGTTGAAAAATTCCGCTATTGATCTCGAAACAATTTATGCTTTGTTTACGAGGGGCACCTGTTGGTCTCCTGATTGCTTCATGATAAAGAGCCAAAAAAACTTTTATTGTAGAACGTAGCAGAGTAATGCAAGAATATTTTTATGTTATTTAAGACGTATTGATTTGAAAACAAGCGATAATTATAACCATTTACAAGAGCGGTAGTTAACATTTTTAGTTAAAATGAAAATAAATGAAAAGCGGATAAGAACAAACGAGTTTTTCTTTTAGTAGAAATGTCTTTCGGGTGATGTTGTGTAGTTAATATTTTGCTTGACGTTTCACTGACCATCCTGTCAGCTTCTTCAGAAGATTTCTAAAGAGAGTTGTTGTTGTCTTTTTCTGCTCCTTATATATCCTATTTCTGTTCCGCTTCGCTGATCCATAACCGTTCTGCTTTGCTGATCCATAACCGTTCCGTTCCACTGAATCGCGCACAACAACAGTAGTCTTTAGAAATCTTCTGAAGAAGCTGACAGGATGGTCAGCGAAACGTCAAGTTAAATATTAACTACACATCACCCGAAAGACATTTCTACAATGGATTACGGTCGTGAAAGCCTACACTCAACTATTCAGTTTTTTTTTTTATTACTTCCACGTGTACAATACACACCTGCAGTTTGGTCTGTTCCTCCCGGTTTTTCCCGTACATACAATTCGTTTTGATTTAAGATACATTACTCTGAATGAAAGAAAAAAAAACTGTTGTGGGTGGTTTTAATTCGCTTCGTTGGGTACAAGTTTTCCAGAAAAATTTTGACAAGAGCTGATTTACAAACATGAACGGCTCTCTGAAAATGTTTATTGACGCTGCAAAATCGTAGAAGGAGACTAAGGCGAAATTCAGTCAAAATTGGGATGTTGAAGGGTGCATCGTAATTCTAAATACTCAGTAGCAATAGATGTAAACGTCCAATTCTTAGGGTTTGAATTTACAATAGAATAAATGCCTCAAGCATAACTCCAAGCTTTATAAAAACTACGTAAGACAACAAGAAGAGGAAGGTAGCTTTTACAATTGCTCGAAATCAATCTCATTGAGTTGCTGTGGGATTGTGAACATTTCAAAATTGTATTTTTATTTGAG
The DNA here is from genome assembly GCA_902654985.2 of Oryctes borbonicus. Taxonomy (NCBI): domain Eukaryota; kingdom Metazoa; phylum Arthropoda; class Insecta; order Coleoptera; family Scarabaeidae; genus Oryctes; species Oryctes borbonicus. The sequence continues at coordinate 12,602 of CACRWG010004749.1, forward strand.
TTTATACAGCTTCAAATACATACCTAGTGATACCCTGTTTACAGCCGGTACTGTACATACGTACGCCTGAATAATTCAGACTAGTTTACTTGCAACATGAAGTTGAATGGGTTCTCTTATCTTTTGACTTCGTATTCTTATCGTTGAGGAATTTCGTTATTTACACATATAAGTAGTCTCCACGGTACACGCTAAGTAAACCGAATGAAAATGGTTTGTCGTTCATGTGGTTTTAATAGGAACATGAATAAATAACCGCAGCTGTACAATTTAACCACTCGTTTGAAAGGAATTTAGAAGGTTGTTATTTTAATAACAATAGTGTATATAACATACCATCAAGAAAACATGTAAAAAATAATTGCATTTTAATAGTAAAAAAATGTCATAATTAATATACAGCATCGGGGCCCAGTTCATTGAACGTGAAGAATAAAAATTAATAAATATAATGGATGTTTTCCATTCTTTCATGTAAATTTGACAAATGTTATGAGTAATTCAGGAAGAAATTCTTTCACTTTCTACTAATTTATTATTTTTTTTTGCAAACAAAAACTATTTCACTGCAATCCTTTTTTGTTTTTTCGTGTGTTGCTTTCTCCGAGTATTTTTAAGAAGTTTTCGTTTGGTTTCTCCAATTAAAGGATTACGTGTAATTTACTTTAAAATCCATCTACGATGCAACTCCCACTGTATTTCATAACGGAAGTGATTGAAGAAGATATAATAGCTTGTTCAATGTCTGCCACAAGCGAATCTGCTAAAATTATACCGGTGTAAGCTATCAGATGTCGTACTACGTGTTTCCGGATGGGGCACTCCCCTCTTGTAAATTTTTATTTTTTTTTAGTTTTCGAAAAAAATGGATTCAAAATTGATCAATTGTTTTGCTTATTTTGGGTTGTTGAATACAAAGGTTAAACTTGCGAACAGGACGTAGGTGCCATCTTACCGAAACTAAATATGGCCGTTTGGTAAAGTCAGGATCATATTTATTTGGAGACATTTCTGCAAAAACAGGTACAAGCGTATCCTTAAAAAAATCCAGATATCGCTGCGCCCTGACAATTGCGTCAAAAAGAAAAGATCAATCAATTACACAGGGCGTTGAGTATGTGCTTCAATATTTCAGTGAGGATTCTTTCTACTCTAAATTTTGTCGATTTACTGTTCCATTTAGACAAAATGAAGCTTCATCCGAAAAACGAATGAAACGTGGTTTAAGGTTTCATAAATCCTGCATTGAGGTCTATGAGGATAATACTGATCGCTGAGAAAGTTTATTGTCTGCTGCAGTTTAATCAGATGCACCATGAGGATCCTCACTCATACTTAACACAATATCAAGTTTCACATCTTCATTAATTTTTTAGGACGCTTTGCATTTGAATTGCGTTTGACATGTCCAGTTTCTCTAATTTTTTCTCAATTTTATTCATTGTGGATTGGTTGATATTGAAAAAAATTGCTGAGTTCTGGTTTTATCTCTGGATTCAACAAAAATCATTTGTTTCATTTAAATTATCAATATCTAGATAACTTTCAAGTTTTTTTTTTTTTTGAGTATTTGATATATGAGTGTATAAAGGTGATTATTCTGTATTTTTGATTGTACCTACCTGACCATCTACAAGCATTCATTTTGAACATTTGATTTAAAACAAAACTTCATTTTTTGAATAGTAGCATTTGTCTTCGCTTTTTGTTGTTTACGTTTTCTACTCTTTAAATTGTTTTTTATTCGAAAATTTTGTTATGTAAGGTAGCAACATTTTGATGCTAAAAAATAAGGAAGTTGTCATTTAAAAAAATTGGCGATGACATAATTACTTGAAAACTAGAAGTGGGGGAAACTTAAAATTAATCCAAAAATAAAATTCCATTCCATTCCTTTGAGAAACAAGTTTTTTCAGTTCCAATAAACTAACTCCTTAATTTTGCTACGCACAATGCATTACAACTGCTTCAAATAAATGAACGTTAAAATGCAGTCAATGATAAAACAAGATGTCCCAGATTTTTTTTTTTCCTTTTTGTATAGTTTTTCTCTCACGCTTGTGTACACTATTCCACCATTTATATGGCATAAATGTTTAAACAATTTTCTTCACTCAAGAAGAAATACATTTGGTGAGGTGTGATGTTTGTTGGGAGTGGAGAGTCTAACAGACAAAGATATTTTTGGAGATCTAAAATGCTAAGGTCTAAATGATTCTATTCCTTGAAATAAATTGTTTATTCATATTATTTATCCTGTGCAATGGAATTCCAATAACTTAAGAACTATGAACGCAATAGATTCCTCAATCAAAATTAAATGCGTATAAGTTGTGTACGTCAGAGAAGCTCCACCGATAATTCTACTTTAGAATTGCTCATAGATCACTTCAGATTATCGAGAAATATTTTTATTTCTAGAAAGGCTATTTCCGTCTTATTTATTTTAAAACCGAATACTATGTATAACAAATACATGCGTATGTAGATTTTTCTAATCTGACACAAAATACCTTTAAAGTATGACAATAAGATGATTTGCATTGAATTACGTAGATACCAAGATAAGAAGAAACGATGACTAAATTTGGTCACAAACAGATTACGACCAAACATTTTATTTTATGATTGTTGCGTAAATTGGGATTGATTTTGACGATTACGATTGATTTACCGTATAATAAAAATAGATTGTAATGTCAGTAACCTATAAATACCGTGTATTTTAGTTATTTCCTTAGCTACGATAAGCTATCTAAGCTCCAAAATATCGTCTGTTTGATCCTGTTTATGACCTTATTTTGCCTGTTGTACTCAGCTGATGCTACTATAGTGAATTTTCCAATACTGACCAGCAATTGAAAACGTTTTCTTTTGCATCTTCGGGATCAGAGCTCATGTAATGTCTGTATTACTTCATCGTATGTACACTGCCGTTCAGTGAAGTTCGGCCATACAATAAAAATCTATTATATCACACTGTATACAATTATTAATACATAAAATTAGAAAAATATTAAGCATACACTCTTTTCTAAGGGATTAAAGCCATAAATTATTATGTAAAGTGGAAATATTGCGACGACCACAATAAAGTCCCTTTTATTATCATTCCAAGAATTTCTCGGAAGTACCGATCTTTTGAAACGGGTCGTTTGGGGGTTATTAACGAACAATACATTTAGGAAATATACCGCAGTATCATTCTTGTTTATTTATCACAGGCGTAAAGATATAAATTTGCTTCATTTTACTGTTGAACGTGTGTTGGTGTGCATCTGTCGTTTTTGCGCGAAAGTTTTAAGAAAATTTACTTCAAAATGGCACGCGGCAAGCCTACCAGTGTAGAAAAACGTTCACGCATTATTACGCTGTT
>CACRWG010004750.1:0-15967 GCA_902654985.2 Oryctes borbonicus
ATTCGGTCACCGGTTGATGATGAGGACCATTCGTGTCCTCGAAACGGCCGTCCCGGACTATTTATTATATTACTATATAATAAATTAAACTTGTGTGGTGCGGAGGGTGCCGATACTTATGTGTTGTTTATCATCAATATCTCACTCACCGGTTACATCGAAAGTCATGCCCAACTTTGATATTATAATATTTTTTGTTGCATTTTTATGTTGTACTACGCATTTTAAAGCCAATTTTATAAAATATCTTCTTACCAATCGGTTACCGTTTTAGAATTATTTTCACTTTTGTAAAAAAAAGCAAAAAAACGTACACTGCATTAAAGGCGTGTAATACCTAGTACCCTATGCAGTAAAAGATAGAAAGCTTTTATGTGAATTGTGGAGGGTACAGTTACTCTACTATTTAACCAAAGCATAAAAAGTAAAGAACATTATACAGGATGTCCCACAACCTAAGGTTGATTTGGCGTAATAAGTTTTTGTTTATGGAACGTCATGTATATTTTTATACCACGTGATGTACCTATCGAAAAGCTATATGTATTCTTATACGTGTCTCTATCGCTCTATGATAGTATCTACATGCAAAATGTAGCATATGAGAATAAAATTTATTATATACAAGATAACGTGTATTCAGTATGGTATCTAATTTAACCGGCTACATTGAGGGCTTGCCGACACGATCTCTTGAAGTGTTGGCCGATAATTCAGTAACGTTCATATTGCATTTTTTATATCATATTATTTATTTATATATTTACAAAAATAATAATAAAATAAATAAATAAATAATATAAGACACGCAAATATTTTTATATTGCAACTATAACATTTTTAAACAAGAAACAGATTGCTTTGACAAGTTTCAACTTGTACAGCGTTTTAGTGCGAACCGCCACAGCTTGAGGGTGTACAAGCTCGTATCCGAGCGATCTTGACTACAGTTAGATTTTACCATTTTCCGTATCATTTCACAATTTGTTCGAGAAAGGCCGCAATATGAAGGTGGGAGTGTAATGGTATGGGCTGCGATAAACGCAGGAGGGCATACCGACCTTTATGTGATACAGAATGGCAACCTGACTGCTCAGAGGTATCTGGATGAAATTTTGCGACCCATTGTTCTTCCGTACGCTGGCGCTATGGGTGAAAGATTCATTTTAATGGATGACAATGCTCGTCCACATCGGGGAAACATCATGAACAACTGGATTGAACAATTGGGAGTCAATAGAATGGACTGGCCAGCTAATTCTCCTGACGGTAATCCTACCGAACATGCTCGGGATGCTTTAGGAAGACGTGTTGCAGCAAGAAATATGCCACCGCGTACAATTCGGGAACTTCAAAATGCCCTGATGGAGGAATGGAATAATCTTCCACAAGAATTTTTTGATGTCCTGATTCGATCAATGGCGATGAGATGTCAAACCTTTATTGCCGTTTGTGGAGATCATACACATTATTAACAATGGATTTTTCGTTATTTTATCAATAAAACTTCTTATAAAGTCTCATAATTGTGTATTCATTTAAGGATATTTATTTACTCTAGTGCCTTAGTAGCTTTATAGTATACACAAACAAGTTCAACTTGTCAATGCGTTCGGTTTCTTATTTAAAAACGTTGTAGTTAAATATAAAAATATTTGCGAGATGCTACATTCATTATTTATTTATTTTATTACAAAACAGCAAAACTGCATGATTCACCATGAAATTTTATGTTTTATTGCATTTTTTGGGAAATATTTATGAAGTGGTTCTAGCAACCAAAAAAATAAAATTATCCATTTTTTATATATATTTTTTCATTTTAATAAATTTAACTGCGTGTCCCAAATTCACAGTAAAAAAAACTAAAACGCAAGGCAAAAAATTCTTCAATAAAATGTGGCTACAAATAACCATTCAACAAAAACACACTGTATCCTTGAAATACACCAATTAGACAACCAAAAGATCACCGTCTAAAAGCTGGTATTACACGAAATAATTGCGGTAAAGTTTACAAACCCGTTATATATTTTGTTAACGTTAGTACTCCAGAGAACCTGCAAAACAGTCGTTAAAAATTATTTCTTTTTAATCGCCCTACATCAATGGTAGGTAGCAAAATATTATTGAAGTAACAAAGAATGTAACTCAAGTTATATATTAAAAAAAAAAAATGTTTTTTACAAATATATATAATAAATTGACAATATGTTGTGGTACGAAAAATAGTTGATAAAATTAAACATACAATAACAAAACGACCATTAATAAGAAAAACATACATATTGACATGCTTTTTATTTTATAAATTTTCATAGAATATAAGAATGTTAACAAGACTGCTTTTAGGCTACAATTTAGATGTAAGAATCTAGAGATGGGATATACAGGATGAACTACTTAAAGTGATACATCCAAATAGCAAAGACAAAAAGCAAATAGTGCAAATTTTGAGCAGGTAGAGTTATTATGCATTGTGGGGGTCACAATCTTAATTATTTAGCATTACGTCACGCGAAAACTTGCTGTTTGTAGTAGAAATGTGACCCCCACCGCGCATAATAACTCTACCCCCTCAGAATTTGCACTATTTGTGTTCTTTCTCTGTTGTTTGCCTGTATCACTTTAAGTGATTCGCCCTGTATGTTCCTACAATAGAAAATAATCTTATAAATAACAACGGCTATCATCGGTATCATTTTAACACTCTGGATGTAATTTATTCCTTTCAGTGGATTCACTTAAAATGTACGACATAATATATGTATTTCCAATTTTAACGTTATCTCATTATAAGTCTATGATGGATATTCGACTGTACACCTTGCGCAACAAGCACTGGCGTTGTGGAAAACAATTTTATTGGCAAACTCCATACCATCGTCTCTATTGATAGATCAGCAGGAGCTTGCCAATAATCAGTATCCAAGGTAGGCATGTCCAATCCGGAGTTGGTGCTGGTAACGAACTCAAAATGCAATCTCCATTTTAAACTGACTAGAGGAGTGGAGAACGCTGGTGTAACATGCAACGGTATTGGTAATATCACCTGGGTATATTTCAAACCTAAACAGACTTCGTGATGTTTACTGTAGGTAGTAATTTTAATTTGTTTAGAATCCTCCAGTTGCGTTTCTTCTTCGCATTGTAGAGAGACCGAAACTTGTACACAGTTTACAGTTGCGACTGTAAAATCAAAAGTGCCGATAATATCTTCTCCCAATTTGTATGCGGGCTTAAATAAGCAAAATCTAGCGACTTTACCAAAAATATTGGATATCATGTAGAAGTTAGGGTTTCTTCTTGACGTTATATTCTGGAACAGACAATGGTTTTAATATTTAGAAAATTTTATATAATTTAAAAAAATAGTATTGGTCAATATTATACTATATAAAAATAATAAATTATTTGCCCTAAAAATATAAGAAATACTTCTTTGGCAAGGAATAATTTTATCAACAATTATTTTTTTAATATTCGTAATTTATATTTTTAAAACTGGGGAAATGTTTTTTTAAAATGGCAACACGTATTTTTGATAACGACTACATATTATACTAGAAAGAACGCAGATAATACATATGTTACTTCGTATATCTGGATTCGCTCCTTTCTATATTAGCTAATTTATCATGTACCTGTAATGTTTGGAGAGCAATATCAAACGGTGTTTCTCTCTGTCTGATTTCCAAGAATGGATTGGCAGGGGATAACTCTTCAGTTGTATCGTTACAAAGACCTCCTATATCATTCAAACCAATAGCGCATACTGGTAAAACACGTATCGGAACCCTTAACAGCTTGACGGGACTATTCACTCTTTGCGTTCCTATTGTTATTTTGTATGAATATTTCACTAATTGTCCTCTGTAAGAGGGAGGTACATCACTTGGAATTTTTTCTCGATAAAAATCTAGAAAAATGGTTCCCACAAAATAATTTTAATCTAAATAAATTATTGTATACACGTACAGGTTTTTGTTTGACCAGGAGACAGTCTTAAGTCGCAAAATAGGATCCTAGGTTTTGTAGCGACCTCAATTTTTCCAGCATCTTGCGTACAAATTGCCAAAGTCGTATTATTATATAATGGGCTACTTTGCTTATCTTCAAGTTTTCCTAATTTCGAGTCGGTAGTACATATGCAATGAATTTGAGCTGAAGCCCAAGCCAGACTTTCAAATACATCGTTGTGGCTTTGAGCTACTTTATGTTGCGGCGAAGGAGGATGAGTGAATGAAATGCTGCATTCAACTACCTCACCCAATAAGTAGACCGGGCCACGGAATAGCCTCGCATTAACTTCTATCATATTTATAAGTTGTTATTCAGTATTGCGGTTGGTGATATTTGCGTCCATATGCTAAATAAATTCTTATTATATTACGCTCCGGTTATTAATTTTCTGGTTCAGCATACAATAAGATTACATATATATTACTTTCTCCTTACGTTTAGTAAATTTGTATTATTCTGCAAGTATTCGTACATATATTCAGTGCAATATTTAATAGTTGTTTAAATAAATTCGAATCTATTTTATAATCGAACCAATCGAACTGTTTCACTAATTGCTTTCACAGAATAATAGTTTTAAGCTATTCAAAGTTGTAGCCAAAACATCTAAAACACAACCAAACATCTCAACACAAACCCATATCACGACTACTTAATACAAAGATTTTCTCCGTGACTTCTATTGGCCCAAAGTTTCACGTGACCATTTTGTTCGGCCAACCAGGTGTTCGATGGCGCTACCAAGGTGCTTCGACCCATACTTTTCGTCTATTCCGGAACAGCTCCGGAGCAACTTGGATGCAGGGATTAGGCAATGAATATGAAGGCCGAAATATTAAAAATAGTACCTATTTAGATCGCTCGTGCGCCGTTGTTTGGTTATTGTGGTGTAGAACCGCGGTATGTTTGAAATAGGTTTTTAGTTATGTTAATAGTTAGAGCATAAAGTAAAGGAGTAAGAAATTTTATTTACGGGAATTCCCCTAAGTTGTCCAAATTGGAAAACGTATCATCTAAGTGTAAACAACGCATAAGTATCGGGACTCTCCGCATCACCCAAGTTTAATTTATTATATAGCAATACAATAATTAGTTCGGGACGGCCGTTTCGAGGACACGAATGGTCCTCATCATCAACCGGTGACCGAATGATATGAGAAAAAACTTTTTCTAAAACTAAACATGCATATACTATCCCTACTTCTTAGAACAGATATTCTTTACAAGTGCCTATTTCTACCCCCTGCACGCCTTGAAGCTACGACGTGCGAAAAATAACATGCATGAACTATCCCTTCTTCCGAGAAGAAATATTGTTTTACAAGTGCCTATTCTACCCTCTACGCGTCTTAAACTACGACATGCGAAAGACACGGCCAGATGGACGGGAAGATCTCTTTTATGACCCAAAATATAAACAAGTGCCAGCCTACTGCAAAAGGTCAAAAAGGACAGAGTACGACAACGGTCCGTTTTCTCTGTTCATCAGATTTTTATTACTTTTTATGTAAACCGTCTCGTACGCATCTAATTCTCGCGGCGACGTTACGTTTTTAATCAATTTTAAGTCTTCTAATTTAATACTATGCCCGGTTTCATTTATATGTTGCGCTCCACTCGACGCGTCCAATCTGCCGTAGCGATAATTTCTTATATGTTCTTTGAATCTAGTTTCTATCGCTCCTTTTTGTTTGACCAATATAGGGTTTATTACAGTGACTACATTCAATCTTATAAATACCCGACCTTTCTCCCATTTTCGGTTTATCTTTAGGATTACCGAGAAGATTTTTAAGTGTGTTGCGCGAACCGAAGCATACGTTCATATCTTGACCCTTCAAAACCTTACCCACGCCTTTCGATATGCCGTGAAAAGGGAGTTTCACGAATTTCTTACTATTAGTTTCTACCGGGGTTAAGGTCGTGGAATTTCTTACGTAAAGCCTATGTTGGACTTTCTTAAGCATGCGATCGACTTCTATAGAAGAGTAACCGTTATAAATAGCTACGTTTTTTATGAATTTTAGTTCTCTGTTAAATCTAGTTCTACTTAGAGGGAATTTAACTAATCTATTAATTAAGAAGCTAATCGCGGCTATTTTGTGTTCTCCACAGTGGTTAGAATCGTTCATAATGTACCTATTAGTATTGGTTTCCTTTCTATAGATGTCAATTTCCAGTTTATTATTATTTTTAATCACTCGCATGTCGTAGCTTCAAGGCGTGCAGGAGGTAGAAATAGGCAATTATCGCTACGGCAGATTGGACGCGTCGAGTGTAGCACAACATATAAATGAAACCGAGCATAGTATTAAATTAGAAGACTTAAAATTGATTAAAAACGTAACGTCGCCGCGAGAATTAGATGCGTACGAGACGGTTTACATAAAAAGTAATAAAAATCTGATGAACAGAGAAAACGGACCGTTGTCGTACTCTGTCCTTTTTGACCTTTTGCAGTAGGCTGGCACTTGTTTATATTTTGGGTCATAAAAGAGATCTTCCCGTCCATCTGGCCGTGTCTTTCGCATGTCGTAGTTTAAGACGCGTAGAGGGTAGAATAGGCACTTGTAAAACAATATTTCTTCTCGGAAGAAGGGATAGTTCATGCATGTTATTTTTCGCACGTCGTAGCTTCAAGGCGTGCAGGGGGTAGAAATAGGCACTTGTAAAGAATATCTGTTCTAAGAAGTAGGGATAGTATATGCATGTTTAGTTTTAGAAAAAGTTTTTTCTCATATCATTCGGTCACCGGTTGATGATGAGGACCATTCGTGTCCTCGAAACGGCCGTCCCGAACTAATTATTGTATTGCTATATAATAAATTAAACTTGGGTGATGCGGAGAGTCCCGATACTTATGCGTTGTTTACACTTAGATGATACGTTTTCCAATTTGGACAACTTAGGGGAATTCCCGTAAATAAAATTTCTTACTCCTTTACTTTATGCTCTAACTATTAACATAACTAAAAACCTATTTCAAACATACCGCGGTTCTACACCACAATAACCAAACAACGGCGCACGAGCGATCTAAATAGGTACTATTTTTAATATTTCGGCCTTCATATTCATTGCCTAATCCCTGCATCCAAGTTGCTCCGGAGCTGTTCCGGAATAGACGAAAAGTATGGGTCGAAGCACCTTGGTAGCGCCATCGAACACCTGGTTGGCCGAACAAAATGGTCACGTGAAACTTTGGGCCAATAGAAGTCACGGAGAAAATCTTTGTATTAAGTAGTCGTGATATGGGTTTGTGTTGAGATGTTTGGTTGTGTTTTAGATGTTTTGGCTACAACTTTGAATAGCTTAAAACTATTATTCTGTGAAAGCAATTAGTGAAACAGTTCGATTGGTTCGATTATAAAATAGATTCGAATTTATTTAAACAACTATTAAATATTGCACTGAATATATGTACGAATACTTGCAGAATAATACAAATTTACTAAACGTAAGGAGAAAGTAATATATATGTAATCTTATTGTATGCTGAACCAGAAAATTAATAACCGGAGCGTAATATAATAAGAATTTATTTAGCATATGGACGCAAATATCACCAACCGCAATACTGAATAACAACTTATAAATATGATAGAAGTTAATGCGAGGCTATTCCGTGGCCCGGTCTACTTATTGGGTGAGGTAGTTGAATGCAGCATTTCATTCACTCATCCTCCTTCGCCGCAACATAAAGTAGCTCAAAGCCACAACGATGTATTTGAAAGTCTGGCTTGGGCTTCAGCTCAAATTCATTGCATATGTACTACCGACTCGAAATTAGGAAAACTTGAAGATAAGCAAAGTAGCCCATTATATAATAATACGACTTTGGCAATTTGTACGCAAGATGCTGGAAAAATTGAGGTCGCTACAAAACCTAGGATCCTATTTTGCGACTTAAGACTGTCTCCTGGTCAAACAAAAACCTGTACGTGTATACAATAATTTATTTAGATTAAAATTATTTTGTGGGAACCATTTTTCTAGATTTTTATCGAGAAAAAATTCCAAGTGATGTACCTCCCTCTTACAGAGGACAATTAGTGAAATATTCATACAAAATAACAATAGGAACGCAAAGAGTGAATAGTCCCGTCAAGCTGTTAAGGGTTCCGATACGTGTTTTACCAGTATGCGCTATTGGTTTGAATGATATAGGAGGTCTTTGTAACGATACAACTGAAGAGTTATCCCCTGCCAATCCATTCTTGGAAATCAGACAGAGAGAAACACCGTTTGATATTGCTCTCCAAACATTACAGGTACATGATAAATTAGCTAATATAGAAAGGAGCGAATCCAGATATACGAAGTAACATATGTATTATCTGCGTTCTTTCTAGTATAATATGTAGTCGTTATCAAAAATACGTGTTGCCATTTTAAAAAAACATTTCCCCAGTTTTAAAAATATAAATTACGAATATTAAAAAAATAATTGTTGATAAAATTATTCCTTGCCAAAGAAGTATTTCTTATATTTTTAGGGCAAATAATTTATTATTTTTATATAGTATAATATTGACCAATACTATTTTTTTAAATTATATAAAATTTTCTAAATATTAAAACCATTGTCTGTTCCAGAATATAACGTCAAGAAGAAACCCTAACTTCTACATGATATCCAATATTTTTGGTAAAGTCGCTAGATTTTGCTTATTTAAGCCCGCATACAAATTGGGAGAAGATATTATCGGCACTTTTGATTTTACAGTCGCAACTGTAAACTGTGTACAAGTTTCGGTCTCTCTACAATGCGAAGAAGAAACGCAACTGGAGGATTCTAAACAAATTAAAATTACTACCTACAGTAAACATCACGAAGTCTGTTTAGGTTTGAAATATACCCAGGTGATATTACCAATACCGTTGCATGTTACACCAGCGTTCTCCACTCCTCTAGTCAGTTTAAAATGGAGATTGCATTTTGAGTTCGTTACCAGCACCAACTCCGGATTGGACATGCCTACCTTGGATACTGATTATTGGCAAGCTCCTGCTGATCTATCAATAGAGACGATGGTATGGAGTTTGCCAATAAAATTGTTTTCCACAACGCCAGTGCTTGTTGCGCAAGGTGTACAGTCGAATATCCATCATAGACTTATAATGAGATAACGTTAAAATTGGAAATACATATATTATGTCGTACATTTTAAGTGAATCCACTGAAAGGAATAAATTACATCCAGAGTGTTAAAATGATACCGATGATAGCCGTTGTTATTTATAAGATTATTTTCTATTGTAGGAACATACAGGGCGAATCACTTAAAGTGATACAGGCAAACAACAGAGAAAGAACACAAATAGTGCAAATTCTGAGGGGGTAGAGTTATTATGCGCGGTGGGGGTCACATTTCTACTACAAACAGCAAGTTTTCGCGTGACGTAATGCTAAATAATTAAGATTGTGACCCCCACAATGCATAATAACTCTACCTGCTCAAAATTTGCACTATTTGCTTTTTGTCTTTGCTATTTGGATGTATCACTTTAAGTAGTTCATCCTGTATATCCCATCTCTAGATTCTTACATCTAAATTGTAGCCTAAAAGCAGTCTTGTTAACATTCTTATATTCTATGAAAATTTATAAAATAAAAAGCATGTCAATATGTATGTTTTTCTTATTAATGGTCGTTTTGTTATTGTATGTTTAATTTTATCAACTATTTTTCGTACCACAACATATTGTCAATTTATTATATATATTTGTAAAAAACATTTTTTTTTTTTAATATATAACTTGAGTTACATTCTTTGTTACTTCAATAATATTTTGCTACCTACCATTGATGTAGGGCGATTAAAAAGAAATAATTTTTAACGACTGTTTTGCAGGTTCTCTGGAGTACTAACGTTAACAAAATATATAACGGGTTTGTAAACTTTACCGCAATTATTTCGTGTAATACCAGCTTTTAGACGGTGATCTTTTGGTTGTCTAATTGGTGTATTTCAAGGATACAGTGTGTTTTTGTTGAATGGTTATTTGTAGCCACATTTTATTGAAGAATTTTTTGCCTTGCGTTTTAGTTTTTTTTACTGTGAATTTGGGACACGCAGTTAAATTTATTAAAATGAAAAAATATATATAAAAAATGGATAATTTTATTTTTTTGGTTGCTAGAACCACTTCATAAATATTTCCCAAAAAATGCAATAAAACATAAAATTTCATGGTGAATCATGCAGTTTTGCTGTTTTGTAATAAAATAAATAAATAATGAATGTAGCATCTCGCAAATATTTTTATATTTAACTACAACGTTTTTAAATAAGAAACCGAACGCATTGACAAGTTGAACTTGTTTGTGTATACTATAAAGCTACTAAGGCACTAGAGTAAATAAATATCCTTAAATGAATACACAATTATGAGACTTTATAAGAAGTTTTATTGATAAAATAACGAAAAATCCATTGTTAATAATGTGTATGATCTCCACAAACGGCAATAAAGGTTTGACATCTCATCGCCATTGATCGAATCAGGACATCAAAAAATTCTTGTGGAAGATTATTCCATTCCTCCATCAGGGCATTTTGAAGTTCCCGAATTGTACGCGGTGGCATATTTCTTGCTGCAACACGTCTTCCTAAAGCATCCCGAGCATGTTCGGTAGGATTACCGTCAGGAGAATTAGCTGGCCAGTCCATTCTATTGACTCCCAATTGTTCAATCCAGTTGTTCATGATGTTTCCCCGATGTGGACGAGCATTGTCATCCATTAAAATGAATCTTTCACCCATAGCGCCAGCGTACGGAAGAACAATGGGTCGCAAAATTTCATCCAGATACCTCTGAGCAGTCAGGTTGCCATTCTGTATCACATAAAGGTCGGTATGCCCTCCTGCGTTTATCGCAGCCCATACCATTACACTCCCACCTTCATATTGCGGCCTTTCTCGAACAAATTGTGAAATGATACGGAAAATGGTAAAATCTAACTGTAGTCAAGATCGCTCGGATACGAGCTTGTACACCCTCAAGCTGTGGCGGTTCGCACTAAAACGCTGTACAAGTTGAAACTTGTCAAAGCAATCTGTTTCTTGTTTAAAAATGTTATAGTTGCAATATAAAAATATTTGCGTGTCTTATATTATTTATTTATTTATTTTATTATTATTTTTGTAAATATATAAATAAATAATATGATATAAAAAATGCAATATGAACGTTACTGAATTATCGGCCAACACTTCAAGAGATCGTGTCGGCAAGCCCTCAATGTAGCCGGTTAAATTAGATACCATACTGAATACACGTTATCTTGTATATAATAAATTTTATTCTCATATGCTACATTTTGCATGTAGATACTATCATAGAGCGATAGAGACACGTATAAGAATACATATAGCTTTTCGATAGGTACATCACGTGGTATAAAAATATACATGACGTTCCATAAACAAAAACTTATTACGCCAAATCAACCTTAGGTTGTGGGACATCCTGTATAATGTTCTTTACTTTTTATGCTTTGGTTAAATAGTAGAGTAACTGTACCCTCCACAATTCACATAAAAGCTTTCTATCTTTTACTGCATAGGGTACTAGGTATTACACGCCTTTAATGCAGTGTACGTTTTTTTGCTTTTTTTTACAAAAGTGAAAATAATTCTAAAACGGTAACCGATTGGTAAGAAGATATTTTATAAAATTGGCTTTAAAATGCGTAGTACAACATAAAAATGCAACAAAAAATATTATAATATCAAAGTTGGGCATGACTTTCGATGTAACCGGTGAGTGAGATATTGATGATAAACAACACATAAGTATCGGCACCCTCCGCACCACACAAGTTTAATTTATTATATAGTAATATAATAATTAGTCCGGGACGGCCGTTTCGAGGACACGAATGGTCCTCATCATCAACCGGTGACCGAATGATGTGAGAAAAAACTTTTTCTAAAACTAAACATGCATGTACTATCCCTACTTCTTAGAACAGATATTCTTTACAAGTGCCTATTTCTACCTCCTGCACGCCTTGAAGCTACGACGTGCTTCTTAATTAATAGATTCGTTAAATTCCCTCTAAGTAGAAGTAGATTTAACAGAGAATTTAAATTCATAAAAAACGTAGCTATTTATAACAGTTACTCTTGTATAAAAGTCGATCGCATGCTTAAGAAAGTCAAACATAGGCTTTACGTAAGAAATTCCACGACCTTAACCCCGGTAGAAACTAATAGCAAGAAATTCGTGAAACTCCCCTTTCACGGCATATCGAAAGGCGTGGGTAAGGTTTTGAAGAGTCAAGATATGAACGTATGCTTTGGTTCGCGCAACACACTTAAAAATCTTCTCGGTAATCCTAAAGATAAACCGAAAATGGGAGAAAGGTCGGGTATTTATAAAATTGAATGCAGTCACTGTAATAAAGCCTATATTGGTCAAACGAAAAGAGCGATAGAAACTAGATTCAAAGAACATATAAGAAATTATCGCTACGGCAGATTGGACGCTTCTCTATCTACTTCTATAATCTCCTTAAAGGCGGTCCATTTCTCTTCTAGGTTCCATTCCAGTTTTTTATTTTCTAGTTTTATAAATTCTTTATTTGTTTCTTCAAATCTTAATTTGTGTACCATAGTCCTTTTCTTCTTCCTTTTTTTTTATCTCGCAGTATCCCATTACCAATCTATGGTTGGACCCTATTTTTGTTTTCCCTTGTTTCTATTTTTTTTTAAAGGCGTCTGTTAGGTTCTGTGTATGAACCATATAATCTATTATGCTCTTTCCTTTTTTCGCGACGAATATATTTACTTCACCAATTCTTATTACCTTCACTCCATTTCTATTTATTGTTTTTTCTCCATATTTTTCCATTCCCTTGCTCGGGCATTTCCTACTCTAGCATTTCAGTCACCCATAATGATAGTTCTTTCGTTTTCCTCTCTGCATTCATCTTCTGAAAGTCTTTATAAAAGTCTTATACTTTGTCTTCGGTTGATATTTTCTCATTTATCTTTCCCTTATTATTATTCCTACTCCTTCCTTGGCTCTATTTTTCTCTTCTATTCTAATGGTCCGAATGGACCGATTCGGTCACCGGTTGATGATGAGGACCATTCGTGTCCTCGAAACGGCCGTCCCGGACTATTTATTATATTACTATATAATAAATTAAACTTGTGTGGTGCGGAGGGTGCCGATACTTATGTGTTGTTTATCATCAATATCTCACTCACCGGTTACATCGAAAGTCATGCCCAACTTTGATATTATAATATTTTTTGTTGCATTTTTATGTTGTACTACGCATTTTAAAGCCAATTTTATAAAATATCTTCTTACCAATCGGTTACCGTTTTAGAATTATTTTCACTTTTGTAAAAAAAAGCAAAAAAACGTACACTGCATTAAAGGCGTGTAATACCTAGTACCCTATGCAGTAAAAGATAGAAAGCTTTTATGTGAATTGTGGAGGGTACAGTTACTCTACTATTTAACCAAAGCATAAAAAGTAAAGAACATTATACAGGATGTCCCACAACCTAAGGTTGATTTGGCGTAATAAGTTTTTGTTTATGGAACGTCATGTATATTTTTATACCACGTGATGTACCTATCGAAAAGCTATATGTATTCTTATACGTGTCTCTATCGCTCTATGATAGTATCTACATGCAAAATGTAGCATATGAGAATAAAATTTATTATATACAAGATAACGTGTATTCAGTATGGTATCTAATTTAACCGGCTACATTGAGGGCTTGCCGACACGATCTCTTGAAGTGTTGGCCGATAATTCAGTAACGTTCATATTGCATTTTTTATATCATATTATTTATTTATATATTTACAAAAATAATAATAAAATAAATAAATAAATAATATAAGACACGCAAATATTTTTATATTGCAACTATAACATTTTTAAACAAGAAACAGATTGCTTTGACAAGTTTCAACTTGTACAGCGTTTTAGTGCGAACCGCCACAGCTTGAGGGTGTACAAGCTCGTATCCGAGCGATCTTGACTACAGTTAGATTTTACCATTTTCCGTATCATTTCACAATTTGTTCGAGAAAGGCCGCAATATGAAGGTGGGAGTGTAATGGTATGGGCTGCGATAAACGCAGGAGGGCATACCGACCTTTATGTGATACAGAATGGCAACCTGACTGCTCAGAGGTATCTGGATGAAATTTTGCGACCCATTGTTCTTCCGTACGCTGGCGCTATGGGTGAAAGATTCATTTTAATGGATGACAATGCTCGTCCACATCGGGGAAACATCATGAACAACTGGATTGAACAATTGGGAGTCAATAGAATGGACTGGCCAGCTAATTCTCCTGACGGTAATCCTACCGAACATGCTCGGGATGCTTTAGGAAGACGTGTTGCAGCAAGAAATATGCCACCGCGTACAATTCGGGAACTTCAAAATGCCCTGATGGAGGAATGGAATAATCTTCCACAAGAATTTTTTGATGTCCTGATTCGATCAATGGCGATGAGATGTCAAACCTTTATTGCCGTTTGTGGAGATCATACACATTATTAACAATGGATTTTTCGTTATTTTATCAATAAAACTTCTTATAAAGTCTCATAATTGTGTATTCATTTAAGGATATTTATTTACTCTAGTGCCTTAGTAGCTTTATAGTATACACAAACAAGTTCAACTTGTCAATGCGTTCGGTTTCTTATTTAAAAACGTTGTAGTTAAATATAAAAATATTTGCGAGATGCTACATTCATTATTTATTTATTTTATTACAAAACAGCAAAACTGCATGATTCACCATGAAATTTTATGTTTTATTGCATTTTTTGGGAAATATTTATGAAGTGGTTCTAGCAACCAAAAAAATAAAATTATCCATTTTTTATATATATTTTTTCATTTTAATAAATTTAACTGCGTGTCCCAAATTCACAGTAAAAAAAACTAAAACGCAAGGCAAAAAATTCTTCAATAAAATGTGGCTACAAATAACCATTCAACAAAAACACACTGTATCCTTGAAATACACCAATTAGACAACCAAAAGATCACCGTCTAAAAGCTGGTATTACACGAAATAATTGCGGTAAAGTTTACAAACCCGTTATATATTTTGTTAACGTTAGTACTCCAGAGAACCTGCAAAACAGTCGTTAAAAATTATTTCTTTTTAATCGCCCTACATCAATGGTAGGTAGCAAAATATTATTGAAGTAACAAAGAATGTAACTCAAGTTATATATTAAAAAAAAAAAATGTTTTTTACAAATATATATAATAAATTGACAATATGTTGTGGTACGAAAAATAGTTGATAAAATTAAACATACAATAACAAAACGACCATTAATAAGAAAAACATACATATTGACATGCTTTTTATTTTATAAATTTTCATAGAATATAAGAATGTTAACAAGACTGCTTTTAGGCTACAATTTAGATGTAAGAATCTAGAGATGGGATATACAGGATGAACTACTTAAAGTGATACATCCAAATAGCAAAGACAAAAAGCAAATAGTGCAAATTTTGAGCAGGTAGAGTTATTATGCATTGTGGGGGTCACAATCTTAATTATTTAGCATTACGTCACGCGAAAACTTGCTGTTTGTAGTAGAAATGTGACCCCCACCGCGCATAATAACTCTACCCCCTCAGAATTTGCACTATTTGTGTTCTTTCTCTGTTGTTTGCCTGTATCACTTTAAGTGATTCGCCCTGTATGTTCCTACAATAGAAAATAATCTTATAAATAACAACGGCTATCATCGGTATCATTTTAACACTCTGGATGTAATTTATTCCTTTCAGTGGATTCACTTAAAATGTACGACATAATATATGTATTTCCAATTTTAACGTTATCTCATTATAAGTCTATGATGGATATTCGACTGTACACCTTGCGCAACAAGCACTGGCGTTGTGGAAAACAATTTTATTGGCAA
>CACRWG010004751.1:0-15957 GCA_902654985.2 Oryctes borbonicus
TCGGACAAGTGCGGTTTGTTAACACACTTATAAATAAAACTGTGTATATGCACGGTCTATGTTACACCATCCATAGAGGCATAGATACGCGTTAACTCTCACCCATGCAGGAATAGTATATGCCGCGGCTGCACTTTAACGTATAAGAGCCAGCAGTCGATGTATTTGTAAACGAGATATTAATAGATGAAACCGTAGACACTAGATTAGACGAAACCGTGGAATGTGTATAAATTCGGGCTAGCATTCAGAGGCCGAGCACGTATATAGGAAGAGTAATCGTTACTGCCAACTATCTACAAATTGGGAATTTATAGGTTTCAATACGTACAAGATTGCTTTTGCAGTACTGATCAATTTCTTGCTGTAATATTTTGTTTAATGATTGATTTGATCAGTTTTTGCAATACAAACAAATGAATGTATTGCAAAACTCAGTAATTGCTTCTGATAATGCTTCGTACCACTGAAAAAAATTATAAAAGGTTCCAACGGCAGCATGGAATAAAAACGAAATTAATGAATGGTTTCGTGAGAAACAAATACCAACCACTAACGACATGATAAATAGGGAGTTACCCATTTCGATATCACCAATTGAACGGAAGTATGATAAAAACAGGCTTGATAAGTTTACAAAACGGAGTTCTTCCAATACTGTCCACTAATTGCACTATACACTACCGTTCATATATTTGGGGACGACTAAGAAAAACTCCGAAAAATAAGCAAAATTGAAATATTGACAATTGATTATGTTTCTATATGTATGAACATAATCTACAACAGCATTCTCTTCTATCCCATCAAATTTATAACGCATTTATATTTTACCGCAGCCTCAGGCAAAATTCCTCTTAATCCCTTTTATGGGGTTATAAACGTAAACTTGAAAATATTGTCGAATATTTCCACAAAGGAATAATGTGACATTCACAGAACACTTAGTACAACAAACAAAGCAGATATCGTCTTGTATTTAAAATAAAATCGATCTTGATAGTAGTTTAGGTTAAGTTTAACTATCGTAATAAACGGGTGGTGCTAAAATGACAAAACGAAAAGAAATTTCCATCGAAACGCGTTCTGCTATTATTACTTTACGTAATGAAGGATACTCAATGGCAGTTATTACGAAAAAATTAAAAATATCGAAAAATTGTGTATTTACAACATTAAAACGGGTGGCGGAAACGGGTTCTTTGGTTGATAAGAAACGTTCTGGACGCGAAAAGAAGATAACAGCTGTTGAGGATCAGTTCATGGTTCTTGTTTCAAAAAGAAACAAATTCCTAACGGCTCCGGAAATAACGCAGCAAGTCAATGTTTCACGAAGAAATCCTATTTCGCGTTCGACCGTGAAACGAAGATCAATTGCGGCAGGCTTAAATGGACGAGTAGTTGCCAGAAGACCGCTTTTGAAAGTTCAAAATAAAAGAAAAAGATTGCAGTGGGCACAAGAACACAGACACTGGACATTCGAACAGTGGTGCAACGTGCTGTGGACAGATAAGTCCAAATTTGAAACAGTTCTCTCCAAACGGAGAACGTTTGTTAGGCGACAGGTTGGTGAAAGAGTTAGTGAATAGTGTATTTTACCTACAGTGAAGCACGGTGGAGGTAGCGTAATGGTTTGGGGCTGTTTTGCGGGAACAGCTGTAAGTGATTTAGTAAGAATACAGGGAATACTTCGTAAAGAGAACTATCTCAAAATATTACAAGAGAATGCTGTACCAAGTGGGGAACGATTACGAGGTCGAAACTTTACGTTTCAAGAGGATAACGACCCTAAGCATTCTTCTCGTATCTCCAGAAACTATCTAGCATCTCTGGAAGAAGAAGATCGTTTAAAAAGAATGATTTGGCCACCTCAGTCTCCTGAGCTGTCGCCTATCGAATTAATATAGGATGAACTGGGCAGAAGGATTCGCCAAAAAGGAGTGACTAGTTCACAAGATTTACGGAGAAAGCTCCAGCAAGCATGGACCGAGATCCCAGCAACATTTTTGAAATCTTTAATTCTAAGAATGCCACGAATATGTACCGCAGTAATTAAGTCAAAGGGTGGACATATAGAGGAAAAATCCGTATAGACCTAATTATAATTAGTACAACATTTCTTTTTGGAATATTTTTAGTTTTGTGTAGTATACTCAATGTACAGAAGTAAATTAAATTACAAATGACTTTTAGTTTTTATTCGAATTAAAAAAAAACTGTATTTTTTAATCATCCCCAAATATATGAACGGCAGTGTACATACAGAAAAAACAATGTTCTATCTATATATGTATCTATTTTTTGTAATTATGTATTTTATTTTATAATGAATATGAAGAAAACTGCTTAAAGAAGCGTACGGCAAAACCAGTTCAGTGAATAACAAACAGTCTATTATCGAAAAAGGTCCGTGGTCCAAGATTTGAACCCTGCAGAACGCCTCATGTTGGAGAAAATAGATCAGAGGAATAACAATAATAGTAAACATAACACTGTGTTCTAGTAACGATAATAACTTACACCGAAACCAAATTTATTAATTTTTTGTGTGGTCATTACATGCTAGACTACAGTTGTACTGTTACTCTTGCATTTATAATTCAATGAATGAATACTGTATGATGTAATAATAAATTAGGTGAGAATACAAAGAATACATTTTTTAAAGATAATAATTTAACCATTGGAAGCACATAACAAACTCCACAACAATTATTTTAACTTCACAAACATATTCCATATACTAGCTTCGATTAATTGATCTTTTGAAATTTCTCTCAAATTAATTTGTTTATTACCGATTTATTTAAAACGTGTATTATGGTATATTTACGTAGTAAATTACTCCTGGAAGTTGTGGGAGGGGATTACGAAACATGCTTTAAACCAAAACATTTCATCGAAAGGGTACGTTATTGTAAACAGCGAAACAATATCATCAAATACGTAATACCGAACGCAATTGTTGTTGATGGAAAATTCCAATATTACGTTGTAGATTACGTATGCAGAATTTATCATGTAATAAGAGTTATATAAAGGTAAACCGTAATACGCATTTTTATATTCTTATGTTTGCGCGTTACACAATATCGTTATGCAGTTACCATCAAGTTTTATTCTATGCTTACGGTTAAAGCCCTAACAGTAAATTATGGAAACATGCGGGAAATTAATTAATTACGTTATAATTGTAAAACGCTACGCGCTGAAAATTTATTTACAGTTAAACAATCTAGTGCGTGGGCGGTGTTCCTTTCCTGAACAATTTAGTGAAAAATTCTTCGTTTCGGGGGAAAAATTTCTCCGTTATGATGGCATGTCCTTTGCCATGTTAAAATGATTTTAACTACTTAAGGATAAGCTAAAATGGAATTTTTCACCTACAAAAAGTAATTACGTGCTAGCTTCAACACAACCGTGTTATTTTAACATAAAATAGGTGACGATGCGGGGTACATTTACATTATTAAGGAGAAATTTAACACCGTCCCCTTTCACTCCGAGGAATTTTTATCTACGTAAGATTCAAATAATTTTTACTTTTCATTTCTCGAGAATGAATTCAATATTAAACGTTTTCATCTTCTTGCGAAGCCGAAATAATAATACAAATAAACGAGTAAAAGTAAACTGAAGAAACGATGATTAAAACGATTTGATTGCCCAAGATGAGATATATGAAATGGATGTATGCACGAATATAAGTAAGTAGCACGTGTAAGACAGGCAGTCGCCTGGATACGTCGGTTAAATGCTCGGTTTCACGAAAGATTCTTATCGAAACGTGAGCCCGTTTTCGAACATCCTGTCCTCAATTTGTACTCAGCTACGCTAGCCTTCGAGGAAATGACTATTTTATGCAAACCATTGTCGAATTTTGGGTCATCTCGAAGCGATCCAATTGTGTGCTAGAGAAAGAATCGCGATTTGCGATTGTTCGGATTTCTGATCGCCGTTCAAGGCGTAAAGGTCAAGGCATTATTTTTTATTGTTCACGAGGCTTGATAAAGCGCGAGACTCTGATTGAGCAAGATGTCTGCATCGTGTTATGTGCGTATGCATATGATTTGGGTCGAGTTATGACATATTTTAGGAGGCTTACGGAATTGCGAAATTGTGTGATGAACACATCGAGAGATTTCCACAGCGGTAAAGATGTTTAATCTCAATCAAAAGTTACAAGCGGGCGTTTTGCTAAATAATAGAGTGTATCTGCACCGATTGCATAAGCATGTATATGTAGTTCGTTAAGCTGACGAATCCTATCTTTTATGTGATAAATGTTAGCCAATAATACGTAATGTTATTTAATTGCATAATTTTAAATCATTGGAATTATTCTAGGTACTAAAGATGCTCACACGTGAGCAATGAAGATTTCCCAATTGACTGCAATTATCAAGAATTTTGAGATCACGCAGAACAATGGTTGCTACATAAACTAGGCAACATATACGTAAATTTTCAAAATAATTACTGAAATTTGTGTTCCTCCATTCATTGCTTCCACAAATAATCACAGTAAAAGTTGCCCGATCGCCTTCAAATATATTTATTTCATTGTACGCGTGTCCATTTACATAGAAAATTAGAATCAGCAATAAAAAATTACTAAAGTAATCCCGCAGCTACAACAAACTGAGACAAAGTTTATTTCTGGCCTATAACTCCATCGTTCAATTCCAACAAAATAAGGGTGTTACTGAGTGTAAAATATAAAAACACCTTATTTGCCTAGAAATTGTACAAATAATGAGGTTTACAAATCGGATACTTGAGCATATATAACCGTCATCGTCATGTTTTTAGGACCTGTTTTTGTCTAGGCGAGACCAACACCCATGCAGACGGTGCGTAACATCCACCTCCGCGTTTGCCACAAAAATCTCTTATTTTCTGCTATTTCTTTATAATATATGCTGGTATTCCAAACGGAAATATCGAGGAACTATCCTCTGATCGTTACTCGCATTTTGTGAATATTTAACGAAATAAATACATGCTTGCGAAATTATAGCATTTCCCTATGACGAGAACCGCAATTATAAAACGAGGATAGCGAAACACTAGAATAAACGGCGACGTTTTATATAATGTTTTGGAGTGGCACAGAATGCAAATGAAAGTTGGAACAAACCACGCCAGATCCGTAAAATGTTAGAATGAATGCAGAAGACTGAAGCTGCGCATAGAACGGATGAAATTATCTAGAGAAAACGGCGTTTAGAAAGTAGGAAAGAGAGGGAGAACCTTGACATTCGCGTTTCTGGCAAATATATATTGTTGTCGTGTTTGTCGTCCCCTATTACGACACATCTGTGTCAGAGTTCGTGTGATCTAAGGTCGTCCGGTTCGCAGTGACGACATGTGAGGAGATATCTTGAACCACTTCCTTGAATATCACTGGAGCGTATACTTAGAAAGCCCCGTATTGATGGATGCATGCACATGGCTGAATGTTCTTCTTTTTCTGCAATATGCTAATTCGGCACAAATGCATTTTACATTAGACCGTCTGCTGAAAATTGTCTAATCGACAAAGTTAATTTTTTAAAGAAATAATTATTTCTCTTCAATTTATTATCAAAAAAATATTTTTTTCAATATAAAAACCGTTATCTGCAATTGCATTCAATTACGCGGCTACCTTTTTTTGCCGTCTTGTGCCTACGACAAAAGTTTCTTTCGATGTCTTATAATAAAAACAACAACAGACCTCTCTCATTCTTATTTAGCGAATTCCAGCTGTGTCCGTCGCCTTTTTAGTCGCTTCCTGTTTCGTAACATACACACAATTACCCATGCCCAAAACGACTTGACAGCGAATTCAACTTATAACAGGATGTACCAAAGTCCTTTCCTACCGAATAACAAATTCAGCAATTTCCGGGTTTTTGATCCTATGAAATGCCACACGCCTTTCGAATGCCCCAAGGACTGTGTTATAAAAGGAACAAAACAATTGCTTTACATATGGACGTCGTAGTAGGTATAGCGGTGCTCAAATGTTTAAAAATATGACTATCGAGAAATAAACGATCGGCAAATTAGAACATTTTTCGAATTTTTATTTGTTTAATTCCCAACAATTAATTCTACCGTGAAATTGTTTCATTTGTCCAAAAGTGTCCCCAACGCAATTATTCCATTCATTAGCAGCTATTACATTATTTGAAAATGTTACAAAATTTTTCCGCGTCTGCTTATTTGATATAAAGTTTTAGGTAAAAAAAAAAAAGGTAAGCAAACCTTTATTGGCCATTACTTTTGATATTAGACATCTTTAGTAATCTGATTGGATTTTAACCATTAACAAATAGAAAACAACGTCATTTCTTGAGATCAGGTTCGAATTTGTTTCTTTGCTACTTTCTTTATATACATATGTTAGAATTTTCGAATGCGGATTTTGACGTCATAAGAAGCAACGTTTCTTTGTTTTTATCGATTCGCTGCACGACTGCGGACGTTCAGTGCGAAATCCCAGTCTTCCCGAATCGCAGCATCCCTTCTCTCTTGCACTTATATATTTATAGAATATATACGCAAGTGTGATGACGACGACGACGACGCCTCCCACGATACGCTGCCGCTATTGATTTTTCATTTAATCTCGAAACGAACGGAACATCGGAGCTCTCTCCGCCCAGATGTCCGTGCAGATGATGCTTTAACGCGGTCGTCACGCCGTCGATGCGTTAGTCCGGGTTTCCGGTACCCTGGCGTCACTAAAATGGTTCCGAGTTGGTCTTTCCAATTGAGACCGCATCGTATACGTACACCTTACAAATAAATCAGGTCAACCGCAACGGGGACTTTAATTCGTGTCAACGATTTCTTTTTATGTGTTTTATAAATAGCGAAGACATTATTCGAGGTATGGTAGGAGGAGGGAAAGAAAGTGAGTCCGGGTACGCTTCTTTATTATAAAATTACGACTATTGTTAATTTTAATTTCAATAAAAAGATTGAAATATTATTTTACAGAAAAATACGTATCTGACATTGTAGCAACAGTTAGCCTGAAAAATAGGTTGTAGTTCTCTATTATTTTTATCTGCGCTATTTTATCTCACTTGTCACATTCACTTAGTATTATACAATAGGTATTTTATCTTATCTCTCCTCGATATTTAGCGTTTTATTGGCCAATGTTAATTTTAATACTCGGAACATTGCGAAAGCGTATATTCCACGCTTTAAGTACTTCGTAAAACTTCCGACATCAATAATTAGGTTTGCTATAGCTTTTCGTAAATCGCTGTATGGGAAAAATTTTGCAAAATAAGATAAGCATCTATATGATATATTTATGTGCGCAGTTGATAAAAACAGAAAGTTCATCGTGTTATCAATTTTGGAAAACAGGCTGCCACGTATAATTGAAATAAATGAATGAAATATCGGAAACCCAAAAAATTTAATGTGCCCAAAATTAGTAGAAAAATTTAATGTGCCCAAAATTAATAGACGAAATTGCAATTGTGATCGTAGCATTTTATCTGAAAAGAAGAAAAATTCATTGCACACCATATGGTTGGCAGATATCGGTTACACGTTACACAGCAGCAAATATCTGGGAAATTCATAATGCTCCTCCATAATTAAAATTGTGTATTGTGTAAAGTGAACACTGAATATCTGAACTGGTACATTTTTTCAGGAACTGGTTCATTGAACGATCAACTGATATGCGATTTCTTCAAACCGGTTCAGTCCAAATTCTATCAACTCAAATTCTAAGCCGTAAACAGTTTTGTGAATAATTTTAACTCCTCCGAAGATCCACTTTCGAATACAACAACGCCTTTTAAAGCTAAACATTGTAACTCCGTATTAAATGTACGGGATTTAAATAACCCCAGAAACATAAGGGAAGGCCAAAAGTGTGGAGAATGTGGCAAATACTTACGGGTTGTGTTTAAGAATGTTGTAATAAAATGTAGTTCCTATTTTCGTTGGTTAAATAAAAATAATAATTCCATATAGGTAACATTTCTCCCATTATACTGCACTATCTAGAGTTGCTGCAATTCAAGCACGATAAACAGGAAAGATTACGCACTATATACTACATACTCCACTGCAAATAAAGAATTTATTATCTTTGTGTTCATAACCAGCGAGCTAAATTATATCGCCGTGCCATTGGTAGCATTATTGCCTAATATCCTAGGACGAGTAATT
The DNA here is from genome assembly GCA_902654985.2 of Oryctes borbonicus. Taxonomy (NCBI): domain Eukaryota; kingdom Metazoa; phylum Arthropoda; class Insecta; order Coleoptera; family Scarabaeidae; genus Oryctes; species Oryctes borbonicus. The sequence continues at coordinate 8,191 of CACRWG010004751.1, forward strand.
TCGCAGTAGATGCGGAAATCCTGAACCTATTAATATGCGGTTATAGCGTATGCCGCATAATTTCTATGCGCATATACGGCCACTTGAAATTGCTTTTGTTATAACAAGAAGTCGTCTCAGATCGATGGCCTGCGGTATTTTACAGCAGTCACAAAATTATATTGCTACTCTGCGCTAATAAATACATCAGCCGTTATGATTATGAAAGAACGATTACCGCGAAACCATATTTGTGTCCGTACGCTTTTATCCTCGAACGTTATTCTATTTTCATAAGCTTGCGCGTATTACATTCCTCTATCTAGCTGAAATGAGAAACGAATGGAACGAAGGATGAATATCTTCGTTCATATGGCCACTTCTTAATTAAATATACCTATACATGCATACATAATAAAATCCCAATATTGCCAATTGAAATAATGTCTTTATTTTTGTCGTATGAACACTTTCATAAACTTATCATGTGTTTGTCTTGCAACAGTTGTATGGTTATGACGGCGACGCTTAAGCAAATATTTATTGTGCACTTACCTTTCTCAAGGTAACTCTTATAAATATTAAATATTGTACTCCGTATGTTGCTGTTTAACTATGGAATACAACAGTATTAGATTATTAACGAAGGTGGCTTTTGATGTAATGCGATAATTGTTTTTATTTTACAAACATAAATAAATTTTACATATTTCAGCGTTTTTTTTTTGTGTTCGTCACACTTGGATATCCTTTTACTTCGTTCAAGCTGCGAAGTTCGTGATGTTTGGTCGAAGCCAATAATAATAATAATTCAAATCAGATCAACGTATGTCTTCACATATTTAAAGTAATACCGCGTATATTCACCTACAAAAGCCCACACGCGTCCAAAGAAACGTATGAAATTGCATTTTGCAAGGAAAAATATAATAGTTAACATCCTCTTTCATAACACTATACAACAAAAGATCTATAACCGATGTCCTCAATCATCAAATCATTTCCGTTTCATGCACGTACACTGCCGTTCAGTGAAGTTCGGTCATACAATAAAAATCTATTATATCACACTGTATACAATTATTAATACATAAAATTAGAAAAATATTAAGCATACACTCTTTTCTAAGGGATTAAAGCCATAAATTATTATGTAAAGTAGAAATATTGCGACAACCACAATAAAGTCCCTTTTATTATCATTCCAAGAATTTCTCGGAAGCACCGATCTTTCGAAACGGGTCGTTCGGGGATTATTACCGAACAATACATTTAGGAAATATACCGCAACATCATTCTTGTTTATTTATCGCAAGCGTAAAGATATAAATTTGCTTCATTTTACTGTTAAACGTGTGTTGATGTGCATCTGTCGTTTTTGCGCGAAAGTTTTAAGAAAATTTACTTCAAAATAGCACGTGACAAGCCTACCAGTGTAGAAAAACGATCACGCATTATTACGCTGTCTGAAGAAGGATATTCGGGGCGACAAATTGCTGAAAAAATAAATATGAGAAGTTCAACAGTAAATGACATCATAAAGCGATATCGGACAACTGGAACTATAGAAAATCGTGTTCGTCCTGGAGCATCTAGGAAAACAACAAAAGCTGAAGATTTGGGAATTGTATTATTAAGCAAACGCAATAGAAAATTAACAGCGCCACAAATAGCAGCCGAAGTCAATCGCGACCGTGAAGAACAAGTTTCGGCGAGTACGGTAAAACGTCGACTTCAACAAGCGGACCTTCATGGACAAGAACATTTACGGAATATTCTGCAACATGAATAGATTAATATTCCACAATCCGTTTTTACAAAACTTATCGAAAGAATGACTAGAATAGTTCGAGCGATGAAAAAAAAAATAATGTTCAGTATGTTACATTAGGCCAGAATAACTTATTTATTTATTTTTGTCTTTTCTACCTGTACATACAATAAAATTGCATTTTGTTTTTAGTTTAGTTTGTTTCTGTAACCTTTTCACGTTTTTTTACCAACCGACCGAACTTCTCTGAACGGCAGTGTACATAGATAAAACATCTGAGTTTTTTTTTTTTTGTTTTTCTATCATCCGCTTAACCGTGATTGGAGGCAAGCTCAAAATTCTACTAAATCAAGTTCTCTACTTGCTCTTTTGATAAGCAAATAATTGGTTTAATTAATTATATTCGTAAAGGAGAAACATGTAGGAAGCGTGGCTCATTCAATAAATTTTGGTGACGTTTAACAGCTAGAAGCATCAAACTCGAAAGTTTATAATGTTGAATGCTTTTTGTAAAATTCTGCAACGAAAACCCAAATATAAAAATATTTACTCCATTCACTCATTTAATAAACGTTATTAATTAACAGAAAAAAAAAAAAACTATTTCTATTAGAACAAAGAAGAATGTACTAAAAGAATTATTTTAACATTCCTTCATTAATTAATCTTTATGAAGTATATATAATCTTCCCCATTCGTTAATTACAATTATGTTCTTCTTTCTTCTCTCCATTTCATATAATTGAATGCTAAATGTATACATATTATGAGAATACAGAAAGTATGGTACTACAGCAATTTAATATTCAGGTTTTCAACTAAAAATTTTGTGAAGAAAATTGACATGTAGAGCTTTTTCATTATGTTATATATAATCCACATGTTGTCACCGGATGTATGCCGCTTTTATGCGTTTTGCACCAATATATTGTAGGTAGAACGGGTCCTAATTTGTTGGAACATTTCGCAGACACGTATTGCAATTATCACCTGAAAATCTGCAATGTTATTAATACACTAACCGATTGTGCAGAATTTGCAGACTTAGCTCACCCTGGTTAATGACTGGTATATCTATAAATATTGGGAAAACGGATACGTAACTCATCTTCTTAGAATACGTTGATTCTTAAATTTCAAATTTAAAGTACCTATTATTATTACTAATTAATAATAACTAGGGAAACGTAAAAAACTTCTTACTCTTATTAGTAAGTTTTTTTTTTTTTGTAGTAGCAAAATATTGTGAAGAATTTATGATGTAATACGTCGGCAACTTCCAGAAATTATTTACGTACTTTCCCATTTTTAGATATCGTATCAGTTTGTTACTTTTATTACTTCATAATTCCTTTTGGATTACGGGCGTTACGATGTGTTCGAGAAAGACGACAACGCAGCTAATTATACGAACGTAGCGTTCGATTTGTCTCCCGATTATTAAATTGGATCCGAGCGCACGACGCACTAACGTCGAAGTATAGGATTCGGTTTCGATTTTCAATGTCACGTGATACCTGCGGCGTTTTTTTTTTTTTTTTCCGGGTTACGTCAACTATCCTAATCTATAAACGTCCGCGGAGTATACATTGCATAACTTCGCAAATAAATTTTGCACACGTTAACGAGATTCGCATCAGCGTGTTAACAAAGTTTGTAGATTCATTTCACAATTTTTTAAGTAAACATAAACCCCATTAGGTAGATATAATTATTCAAAATGTACGTTTATGTAGATACATGTATGTATATATAAACCATACGTTAGATTATGTATTTTGCGTGTATATGTATGGTTGAATGAGCGCATACGTTATCTATAACGATATTTATCGTAATTGGGTTTACATATGTGAAGTGTGTGATTTGGGACATGTTCCAAAGCTGCGGTATATGTATTCATGTAGATGGCTTAGGTGATTCAGCTGGATGAGCGTTTTAACACAAATCATGCTTATTTTTACATAGTTTGTCCACAGAAAATAAGGTGCATGCAAAATATCCCAGTCGAAATTATAAGCAAGTTAGATACGATTTGATTGGCTAAAGAAAAATCTGTTCCGTCTAAAAAATCAAGAAAAACGACGTTCATTCTTTAATAAATTGTTCAGTAATATTCAAAATATCGCCCAAAGTTATTGCAAAATATGTTCCTCCTATCATATTTTACAACATATTTACGTTTACAAGGATCCCAATGAATTAGCAATGTTATTTGTAAAGGAAGAATATAATAGTCAATATCCTCTTGCGCAACACAATATAGCAAAAGATACATCCTGATGTATCCACTCAATACAGCAGATCAATTCATTTCCGTTACGAATGAACAGGATCTTCGTTTTTTTTTCTTTCATTTCTATAGTTCGATTAACACTGCCAGCTGACGGACAAGTATTATTTTAAACCGGATGCAAGCGTATAATTCCGCTTGATCTCTGTCCCTGTTTCTTCTCTCCGGAGCTAAATACAATTTCCCCAAAAAAAAGGTGTCGCAAGACCTCTTGTTTCCTACATACATCGCGCTGCGGATACATTTATAGGCTGCATTTGCATAAGATGAAGAGGAAGAAGTGCGAAATTAGTGTAAGAATCTAAAAACTGATAGCAATTATTTGATTTGTCGTAACTTCGTCTAAATCTGTTTACATTAATGATTAGAGATGATCAAAGCAGGTGAAATTATTACTTTTTTTGTGGGGACTAGACAGACTCGTGTCTATTCGCCTCATAAGAAAGGGTTTCCCCGAGAGTCGACCAAACACAAGTCTCTCTACTCGCTGCAAAAAAAGTAATAATTTTTACCTGCCTTTGTCATCTCTATTAATGATTTCGTTTGTAATGCACGGAATTACACACAAACGTTACACTGGCAATAATATTTATTGATGTCCTGCAGGAACAAACTTAGGATACGAAAGGATACATACAATAGAATAAAATAGAAGGAAAGATATTGTTTACTAAGTATGAATAAATTAGCATTTAACATGATTCCAAAAAAAAAAATAATTAATGGTATAATTCCAACCAACTTTAGTGGTAAGATGCTCGCCAAAAGATATCTCAAAGGATCTTTTTTATTATTAATCAGATTAAGTAAAAATTCACTGCATAGTGTGTCACGTAGTTCTGAAAAAACCACCACGCCGTATCGCTTCAAGTAAGTTCCATCCAATTTATACGACAAGAACTTGCTGAATTTAATCAAGTTGTAAGTCAGTCATGCGTAAAATGAATACACAAGCGTTATGTAACATTTTAAGTTAACGGACCTGAACGCATTTTTGCAGTCTGTCAAAATTTTCGCTTTAGATGTAAAGCCAGTATCAAAGGAAACACCATGACCCATGGATACAATGCTACAGTTCTTAACGTTGAAATTAGCTTACAACAATTAACAGATTTGTTTAGATTTTCCTGTAGCAAAATTACATTGTTAGACGAGAGTTATACATATAATTTAACATCATGGGTGTAAGCCGCTACTGGCCAGTTAGGACTTGCCAAGAGATCATTTATGAAGAGATTGAATAACTGGGAAATGTAACATTCACGATTACGTAGATATGATTTTATTAAACCAATAGCAGATGGAACGAAACCAAAGGGCTCTAACATGGAGAGAACTGTCTCAAGGGCCTTTGGCAATATCATCCACTTGTTCATGTTTATCCATTACTTCAGCAACAAATGTGTGAAACAGGTCAAATTGATAAACGTAGAGCGACCAGTGGTCGAGTATCGAGAATAGAGAAGGATCCTTTAATAAACCTTAGAAAAATTTAACGTTTTGTGAATGGGAGGATCGTTAGATTAATAATTATTATTAAAGGATACGCCAAAACAGACCTGCCATTTTTAATCAAGGGGGATTCCGTATCTGATCATAGCCTGGTATAAGTTTACTAAGGAAAGTAGACATGACCTTAAGCACTTCAGTATCTGCTGGAGCTGCACCATAACACAAGGAAGGTTGTTGGATATTCTATTGCCAGGATAACTAGTATTAGCTTGATAAACGTTCACTAGCATTTCTGCGGTAATCATGGAAAAACAAACGTCAAAAGTATTAATTGCAGCGTTGTGGTAATGTCACAGTTTTTGAGTTGCGTTGCACCAATTTCGAGCTACTCTATATAAACGCCACTTAAAAGTTTAACGCTTTAATTGTTTACCAGTTAGATGGATAGAAATAAAAAAAAAGAAGAAAGCAAGAAGGACAATAAAGCACGATGTTCTAGCCTGATATGTCCACCAAAACAATTTGATTAAGCCAAGGCGTAAGAAAGGATATGCGTCACTGTTAGCAGAATGAGGAGTAAATGATTCACATCCGGATAAATGAATAGAGATTAGGGGATATTTTACCATACTTATTTCTTGTTCTAAAGAATTTTCACAATGTCGCATTGTGTTTAGAGAATAAACTTCGCGGTAATGTTTTTTTATTATATGTAAATGAATCTTTTATTATTGTGTGAATGAAGCAGCAGCATTGTCGAAATACTGCGTTTGTAAACATGTTCTACGTAGAAAATAGCTACGAATGTAGCTTGTTTTGTAATTATTGTAAACATTCCTAAAAAAAATTATAACGTTGGGAATTACCTACTAATTTGTTTTTTTCCAATTTCAAAAGAAAACTAAAGCTAATTGATAAGTTTACACCTAGCTTGTCTTATGGTAATTACTTGGTAATAGTAGCTTCTATATTTATCACTGAACATTATTGAATCATAATGATTGCACATTAGATGTTCCACATTTCTTACTTCCTGGTTTCTGTAATTAATTCTATTTTTATACTTCTCATTCCTACCATATTGCTTCGTGTACAGCTTTGGAATTATCAATCCATTGTGTACTTTACGACTATTCTCTTTATTTGAACTATAATTAACATTTTATCACAGGAAAACCATTACCCCTACTTACATAGATATGCAGACCTCCAAGTTGTTCTGACAAAACAAGGCTTCGCGCATATGTGCGTGTGTTGCTTGTACTTCCACCACGCAATATTTTGCTATTGCTGACTACATTATGCAATTACGCTGCAAGGTTTATCTTAGGTTTTTTTTTGTCAACCTAAGGAATTAACAACCTTGATGTTACGCAGAGGTGAGAAATTACAAATTTAGAAATAGGATTATCGAAAATCACTATACTGTAAACCGTGCTTATACAAATTTCATACATAAATAACTAAATACAAAATATAATCTTCCCTTGATACCGTGTAGAACGAAGACCACCCCATTAGAATTTGCAATGTTTAATCCAGCGTATCATCTTATAGATACCGGCCATTTATTATCATTCCTTTCGAACGAAATAAGTAATTAAGCAATTAATTACAAGAACAACAAATTTCAATCGCAAATCTTCTATACCGATTGCTTTGATGTGCGTTGCTCGCCGTTTACGTTTTCGAAACGATCGCATATGTACGTGTCGCAAGAGGTTCCAAAGAAGCGAACGCGTCGATGAACCAATCGACGCGAATGATATATCACTTATATATGTACGGCGGATGTCTATAGATATTTATATACACCTAGTTTCGCAGCTCGGCTGTTTCAAAATGCAAACATGTTGGCTCATTTCGTGCTCATCGTTACACAGTTTCTTGCGAACGAACGCCGGGAATTAACGTGCCAAAATAATTTGCGCATTGCCTCCGCAATACCTCGCGAAACGGCTATTTTATGCCAACGCCCGTTGGGAAAATGCACGTCTACGAGTATAAGCCGGCAAACCTATGAAGCAGGCCAGTGTTGGCTAAAGTACGGATGAAACAATCTGGAAATGAACCAGAATATTCTTGCTTGTTTGTTTCCGCAACGTTCTCTTATACTGGCTACTTTTTTTGAAAAATTATAAACTGATCTCTTCTCTTTCAGTGTTTTCGAAAATCGACGAGAAAATTGTTACTTTGCCCTCTTCGTTGTTCCATATTTTCATCTGTAAAATATGTTGTCCGTTTTGGTTTGTTTTGATATTTGTAATGCTTG